>CM053517.1:16071-36912 GCA_028627145.1 Eidolon dupreanum
CCCCGCACGCGGGCCCGCAGCTCGGCGGGCAGGGCGGCCAGGAACTGCTCCAGCACCAGCAGCTCCACGATCTGCTCCTTGCTGTGCGTCTCGGGCCGCAGCCACAGGCGGCAGAGCCGCCGCAGCCGGCGCAGCGCCTCGCGCGGGCCCGCGGCCTCGGGGTAGCGGAAGCCGCGGAAGCGCAGGCGGCGGCGCTCGGCGGAGCGGCCGGCGGGCGGCTCCTCCGTCACGCACACGCGGCCCCGCTCCATGCGGCGCGAAGACGCAGCGCTTCCGGCGGGGAGCCGAGGACAGCTGGCCCTGGACGACACGGGTCATACGAGGATTTTTTCCAGTAAATACTGTTAATGTATTTTCTTTTCCTGACGACTTCCTCAACGTTATATTATCCCTGGCTTACTTTAAGAACACAGTGTATAATACACATGACACACCAAAAAAAAAAAAAAAAAAGGGAGGAAACAGTTCACTTGGCCCGGATCTATGCTTCAGAAATGTTTTCCCAAATTACATCTGAAGCGGTGGGATTGATCTTTAACAAAAAAAATACAAGAGCTTTACAATTCTATATAACATATTTCTGTCCCCTCTGGAAGTCATGCTTGTCTGTTATCCATGAAATGAATCACAAGTATACCTTGAACCCCAAGGGGCTGAGCCCAGAGGTAAGGGATGTAAGGTGAGCCATATGAGGGAAGAAGGGTTATTAACAAGAACGCGAGCGCAGCTTCCACTTCAGCTGGGGAGAAGGCTGCCTTCGAAAAGAAAAAATATTCTCTCAAAGATCATCCATGTCTGCGTATTTCCACAGAAAATTCCACTTTAAATGTAGGTGAGGTAGGCTGCTTCCAAAGTTTCCCACCCCCAAATACTTTCTGTGGTAGGATTTTGCCATTCTTCTCATCAAGAGGTAGTCTTTCCCTTGAATGTGTGACGACCTATGACTTGTTTTGACCAACAGCATATGGCAGAAAGGACACTGTGAAAGGAAGTGCTCTTGGCGAAGTGCCATGAGCCTGCCACGCTGTGAGGGAGCCCAACGTGGCCAAGTGAGAGGTCACGTAGATGGGAACCAAGGTGCCCACCCAAGCTGCGGGAGGCCCGGCCTTCAGCGGATTCAGCAGAACACCACCACTGAGTAACTCCAGATAAGACCAGCAGCAGAACCGTCCGACCAACAGAATCCTAAGGAAAAAGCTAAGGCTGTTTTACTAAGTTGGTGTTTTAATTTTTTTTTTTTTTTAACGTCACAGTAGATAACAAACAGCAGACATGCTTCAAATTCTTTTTGACTCTTTTCTCCTTTTGTGATCTCACTAATCACAATTACAATATGTCTGTATTCCAAAAACACTCGTCTCTGACTGGCTCAAACTTGCCTTTCCATTCTAGACTCACATCTTGAAATGCCAGCAGGATGCTTCCAGCGACTGGCATGTCAATACATCCTGAACTGAAATCAAAGTCACCTCAAAGCTGCACTCACTCTGTATTTCTCCATTTCCACTGCCATGTCCACCATCTTCCACATACTCAGACTTAAAACCGACCCCTATATACAATCACTTGAAGCCCCATCAGTTGACTCCCAAACGCCTCGTGCAGTCATCCCTTACTCTCATCCCCTTACCACGTACACTATTATAATGATGTTCTTTGTGGCATCCCCTCCCGACGTCCCGTCCAACGCTGTTTAATATTTCCTACAGCACAACTGGGACCATATTCAACACACCTCCCTACAAAAGAGCGCGTTTCAATCTCTCCTTCTTGAACTAAATTCAAACTCCCAGAATCTGATCTTCCTCGGGTGTTACCGGTTCGTTTGTCACTCAATAATCATTCATTGGGCACGTCATTACTTTCTAGACATAACACTAACCCTGGAATACAAGACACAGTCCCTACCTTCAAGGAAACATAGTCTCGCCAAATTCCTCATGTCACTGCTATGTTGACAACTCAAGTTTTGTTCATCTGCCTTGTCGTTTACGACTAGGACCGCCCTTCCAACAGGGCAAATTCCCAAGGCCAGCGCAATGACATTATAAACCTAATCTACAGATAGAAAACTCTTCTGTCCTGTAAGCCACACGAGGAGGCGGAGTGTCTCTCCGTCGCGTCTACAGGTTACAGCCCAAGTGCCACCGCCTCCGCTCCGCGAGGACAGCGCAGGCTCGTACCTGGTCTCCCACCGACACCTGGAGGGCGTCGCGCGGATGGACAAAGGACGCTAGGGGCCCGGGCGCGGCGGGCCAGGACAGTCCCTTCCTGAGGTCGTCCCCAGCACCCAGCGCTGGACTCACAGTGGGCACCCGATAGATGCGCGTCTAATGCTGGTTGGCGGACCGAAAGCGGAGCGACAGTGCACAACGAAGACTGGCCGGCCTCGTGAGAAAGCAGAGCGACCGTGCCCGAGACGGACGCGTTGCCTCGCGGAAGGACCCCGGGAGCGCGGCGGCGCGGCGTCGGCGGCGCGGCGTCCGACCTTTCTAGGACACGGCCCCGCGTCTCTCTGGTGCGCCGGGCCGACCCGCAGCCCCGCCCGGGCCTCGCCCACCACCCAAGCACCGCCCCCATTTATGCAAATCGTTGCAGTAAACACCCGGCAGGACCTGAAAGGCCGAACTGTCTGTCTTTAGGGTCCTCACAGCCTGCTGCGAAGATGGGGGAAGGGGGAAAGGGCAGATGAATGAACAATTACAATACAGCAAGCAGCACAATTTTTAAAAATTTAAATATACTTACGTACAAGAAAAACGCGAGTTGCATAGACTACAATATGAAGTGTCCCATTCCCCAGGGTTAACCATTGTTAATGTTCTGCGTAGGTCTTCCCAGGACTGCACCTGCCACATAGCTGCACTCATTAAACGTTTGTTTAGTAAGTACCTATCTATATATTTTAAACCACGTATAGGATCATAATATAATTTTGCACCTTAGCTTTTTCAGAAATCTTATCATACCAGCTACTTTTTAACAGCGAAATAGTACTCCATTGTACGTGTGTGCCATAATTTGGTTTACTATCTCTAGCAATGTATACTTAGGTTCTATTTTTTCCTTATAAGTAATGCTGCAGAGAACACCACTGAATAGCTTTACATTCTCTTATAATTCTAGGGTAAAAATTGCACATTGGAATTGTCAGAAGGCATGTACATTTAAAATTTTCACATACAGCTTCCCTATTTCATGTTTAAAGACACTGCTGTTTAAAAGTAAAAGCCTCTAATAGAAAAATTCAGCAAAGATGAACATGGCTGCTCACAAAACCGAAATTATACATGACCAATCAAATGTGAAAGGATGTTCACCTTTGATAGTAAAAATATTCTTTAAAAACCCTTTTAAAAGCAGACCAATTTTGTGTGCACTAGATTGTGAAATATTCAAAAGAATTTCCAGAGTAGCTGCAGGTTTAGAAAAATGGGCATTTTCACAGAAAGAGATAGCTTTAAACTATGACGTGGAGCTAAGAGTTTAGGTACTGACATTGGTAGAGCCTTCAAAACAGCAGGGAAAGATCCCTGATATCAACTTAATTTTACTCAAAAAAGCAGAATAAAAAATACATAGTTTTATGGCTTCCTAAGCAGTGGAATATGACTGATATTCCATGAAATTCTTTAATTTCTAAAGAAGTTATTGCTGCTTCATATACAGATCTGGTTCTCCTCCAGAAAATGGTACTGTTCTTCTGGTCAGCTTGCACCCAGTCAGATCAGAGTGAGAAGGAATAGGAAGTGGGTCAAAGACTGGTGAGTGCCTCTTCTGGCATTCATTCTCCCCCTTCTTTTTAGTGACAGAAGTCTATTTTCAGCCGGGCACTCTGCAACCCAGAATAAGACACACCTCCCAACCTCCCTTCCCTGAGTTTCGGCCTATGACACAGTGCTGAAGCCATCTGGGGAAGACGACCCCAAGGGAGCTGACTGAATTGGGAGGAGCTTCCTTTTGTCCCTCTGTGTTCTGTCCACATTTTGCATGTGATGGCTGGAGACTGAGGAGCCAGGGAAGATCATATGGTGACCTTAAGGACCGAAGGCGTGTACTAGGATGGTGGAGCAGAAAAGCAGAGGCCAGGGTCCCTAGTGATGTCACTCAAGCACTTGCCGGTCCTGGACTGCTTGCCTCCAGCCTTTTCTATTTAAGAAAAAACAAACTGTTATAAAGTTACTCCTGCTCTTTTTGTTTTTAAACCATATGCAGCTGCAACAATTCCTTAGCAATCCGTGCTGGTTCACCATCTTCCCACTGCCACAACAAACTGTGGAGCCTTCTCCAGACAGCACAACGCTCAGCAGCTACCACCAACCAGCAAGGGGTGGTCAACACCCTGGTGACAGGTTTGGAAGTGGCCTCCCCTAAGCTTACTGCTCTTCACCATTACAGTGACCTTTGGTATTCATAATACAAAGATCATGATCTCCTCCAAACTGACTTGTTTGACTTTCCAAGAATTTTAGAACCAGCAACATTTTTAAAATCGCATCATCAGTATCAGATTTAAATAAAAAATCCAATTCCTTTCCCCATTTACTGAATCGTGTCTATCCAGCAGACACTCTACCGGTACTGGAGTTGTCACCTAAGACAGCTGCTGCTTGGGTTAATTCAGCATGGTTCATTCAAATGACTTACGAATCTCTTCTCTAGTCTAAATGAAACCTTAATCTTTACCTCAAATCAATGAGGAACTGTGGCAGGGAAGGGGGTGGGAAATGTAAAACTGGATTATCTTTGTCTCCCAAATGCTTCTGCTGGTGTGGGGAGGGGGAGGGTGGGAGTTGGTAAAGCCAGTGTGGGGAAATGGTCACCACCGACCCGCACTTGGAGATACCTCTGAGTGCGGCTTGCTTTCAAACACCAATTAGTTTTATTTTATAAGTATCCGTTGCTGTAGCATAAACAAAGATATCAAACTGCTTTTGTTCTGCTCAAGCTTATAAATCTATGGACACCTCATTCACTGCTGACTTCAGTGCCCTCGCTCAGTCATAAGGCTCTGCCACCTGGAGATGTATCACTGTGCGTTCACCATGTTAAAGGCTCTGAGAAGTCCTACAGTAAAGAACCTACGGTGTCATCAAGGGTCAAATTATTCTGTCCCAAAATTGACTTCGAGAAAAACAAAGCAGAGAGAATGGGGATAGATGGTCTTCAGTTGGCCCCCAAGAATTCTCTGATGCTAGAGTTGGCTAGAGTGACTTTTCCTAAAGCGCTGTTTGCTCGTAAATTTGCTATCTCTGATGTCCCGTAAGGAGGGGGCAGCTCAGCAAGGTGGTCTGTCTTTGTGGTGATATCTTTGATGTTGAAAAAGACCTGACCTCTGCCTGAAGGCTTCCCCACACTCCTTACACTCATAGGGTTTTTCTTCGTTGTGGGTTCGCACATGCTGAGCGAGGTGTGAGTTTAGTCGGAAGGCTTTCTGGCATACATCACATTTGAAGGGTTTTTCTCCAGTGTGAATCCTGTGATGTCGAATAAGGTCTGAGGTCAAAGTGAAGGCTTTCCCACACTCGTTACACTGGTGGCTGCTGGAGTGGCTGTGGGTTCTCTGGTGGTGGGTGAGGAGCAGGGCCTGACTAAAGGTTTTTCCACACTCCTCGCACTGGCAGGGCTCCTCCTGACTGTGAATTCTCTGGTGGCGATTTAGGTGAGAGCTGCGCTTAAAGTTCTTTCCGCAGTGGATGCAGAGAAAAGGCCTCTCTCCTGTGTGGATTCTGAGATGTTCCAAGAGGCTGGCATTCTGGCTAAATACTTTTTCGCACTCCTTGCACTGATAAGGCTTCTCACCGCGATGGATTTTCTGATGTCTGACAAGGTGTGACCTTCTCTGAAAAGCTTTCCCACACTCTTGACACCGATGACCCTTCTCTCTAGAGCGGACTGTGTGGCGTCCTGTATGACTGGGGCTCTGACACACTTCAGGTCCACAGAGCTTTTCTCCCTTGTGTGCGCTTTCATGTTTAATCAGGTGTGAGTGCTGGACGAATCCCTCCCCACGTTCGGAGCATTTGGAGTCAGTCTTCTCCTTGGCCTTGGCCTGCTGCCTTTCCAAGTTCGAGCCCTCGTCATGAGCCTCTGTGGACTCAGATCTATTCCCAGACAATCCCACTCCTCCGCAGCAGTCTGTCTCTGCAACAGGCTTCCCCTTTTCAATCCCTGTCTCCTCTCCTGAAACATGAAATATATGTCTCCAATTACTTGGTTTTTGGTGCTTGGGGGAAAGAAATCTGCAATTAGAAGGAAAATTTTTAGATCAACCCACTTATGCAAAGTGGAAGTGTTGTGGACGCTTGTGTTTGTATAGAATACGTATGGAATGATACACAAGAAATTAACACTGGCTGCCTTTGGGGCGTGTGGGGGATTGTGGTGGGAGGTGACTTATTTACATGGTTTGAATTTTATCACATGATACACACACAGAAGCTAGCAAGCTGTCTTAAAGGAAATGGTTATATAGTCTTGAAAACGGTTTGTCACATGCAAAATTAAAAAGCTAGGTCAATTGAGAACCCTGAGGCCAATAAGAAAGGGATGGCACTTTAACGGAAAATAAGAAAATACAGACGTGGTGCCAATTTTATCAATCACTAGCTGTGTGATCATAGGAAAGTGAATTAAACCTTAAACCTCCAAAAAAGGGTTTGAAGTAGAATCCAAAACCAGGAAGTAGGTCAATGGTAAAAGAAGGCTTTAGAATCAAAATCGGCCATTCCACAAATAGACGTTTATTGAAGGTCTACTCTATACCAAGGGCTGTAATGGACCCAGAAAATAGAACAAAGGCCCTGCCCTTTTGTCTGGCAGAAAAAGAGAAAGTAACCAGTGACTGTAGCATAATGTGATTGGTTCTGCGACAGGAGAACACCTGGCTAGGAACAGAAGTGGGAGACCTGACCCAGACCTCGGGGACTTGGGGAAGGACAGAGAAAGTGGTATCTAAGCCAGGTCCTGCATGATGAGTAGGAATTAGTCAGGGAGAGTGAGGAAGAAGTATCCCAGATAGAAGAAACAGAGCAGGAGAGGCTGAGAGAGACCGCAAGGAGCAAACATAAAAGGGAATGCAGATGGGCATGATGGGAATACAGGGTGAGCAGGTGGGACAAAGGGTAACCGTCTCAATTTGTCTGGGAATAGGGGGTTTTCCCCCAGACATGGAACTGTCAGTGCTAAAGAGCTCAAGCAAGCCAGAACAAATTGGTTATGTTAGTGGACATGAGGCTGCAAGGTCAGCAGATGCCAAAAGATGACCTATGAGGCCTTTGTTAACAGTTATTGGGAGTCACTGAAAGTGGTGCTTTTTTCCTTATTTTTATTTTTTACTTTTTACTATAGAATTTTTCAAACATCAAAACAAAAAGTTTAAAAAATAATTACTCAGCTCACTGAAGGGTTTTAAGGAGAGAGCAACATTAATAAGTCCGTGTTTAAATGATGGAGAATGAACAGGTGGTAACTTGACTTCAACGGAAGCACCAAGATGACAGACATTAAAACAACAAAAAAAGGGAGCATGGCTTGTATCAGACTGGAAAGAGAGAAAGAAAAATGAGAGGGACAGAAATTAAAAGGAGACATTTCAGTGTCAAAGGAAATAATAATCCAGGTGACATTTGGAAATAAAAGACAGCAGCCATTTACAATAACTTGGAGGCAGTAAGAATAAATGAGTAATGAAGTATATGGCTGGAATTTGTTCCCTTGGTTGAGGAACCAGCACTCTCTATTCACCTACAGTAATAGGGTGAAGTGCCACACAAGAAAAGCCTTCAGTTGAAATTAAAAAAAACAGAAAAAATACAGAGGGGCACAAGGGAAACATTTGGGGTGATAGAAATCTTTGGTATCTGGATTGTGGTGGCGATTCGAGGACTGCCACTCGTTTGTGAAAGTTCACTGACATGACACTTATGAAGAATAAATTCACAGAATGTTAACTATACCTCAGTGAACTTGACTCAAAATAAAAACTAAAACAAAATGCACAGGACACGGAGCAGGGCCTCTCGCAGGAAGAAAGACATGGGGTCATTCTTACCCTTCTCCGGGTCAGGCTTCGGCAGCTCACACACGGATGGCACCTGCTGCGCAAACCCTGCTTCTGGAGGGGCTGTCTCCGCCACCAGTACGTCCTGTTTCTTTGCCTGCTCTAGATCCTAGGGACAAGTAGGTACATGTGGGCTCAGGAGAGAACTGCTATTCATAAAAACACTTCCCCATTAGGAAGGAGAGCGAAGAGAAACTCTGCAGGGGGAAAAAGGCTAAGGAACCAGGGAGCACTCAGCTGCCTCCTGGCAGAGGGCAGGTGAGACCCACAGCAACGAGGAGCGAACTGCAAGGAGACGGACCCAGAGCTGAGCACCTCGGCCCAGGCGGAGCTCTGTGCACCGCTCAGCCCCCGCAGAGCGCACCTGACCCTCCCACCTGCTGCGCTGAGACTCCAGTGTCCTTCTCCGCGTCCTCCAGCGCCGCCACCGCCTCCTCCCCGCTCTCCAGACACCGTCCCGGCACCCGGGCCCGCAGCTCCGTGGGCAGGATGGCCAGGAACTGCTCCAGCACCAGCAGCTCCAGGATCTGCTCCTTGCTGTGCGTCTCGGGCCGCAGCCACAGCCGGCAGAGCTGCCGCAGCCGGCGCAGCGCCTCGCGCGGCCCCGTGGTCTCTTCGTAGCGCAGCTGCCTGAACTGTTTGCACCACGGCTCCTGCCCGAGGCCTGTGCTGCTTCCCTGCAGCTGGATTCCTTGTTCCCAGGCAGAGTGGCGATCCTCCGTCTTCATATTCGGGGTGGCCAGGGAAGGCGCACTGCCCCACGCCGTCGCCATCCCCGCCTCAGCCGGCTATGCTCTGTAGAGCTCTCCTTGGGCCGCCTCCTCGGAGTGCTCCTGGAAACGCCTGAACAAGAACCGAAGAAGCAGCAATAGCAGTAATGGTAACAATAAAAATAGCAATACCCCTTCGGTGGGTATGTGCATTTCCCATAATTAATAGCGATTCTTTTCTGTCTGAGACAACCATTCCTAAAAAAGGAACCTATGTACAAAATGAGAATAGTGTTTCACATAAGCCTGACAGCTAACACATCAGGAATAATAGATCTAAAAAATCTATTATTGTAGCCCTGGGTGAAATAATGGAATCAAAGGCCACAAATGGGTAGAACTACTGGGGAAAAGGGCTTTCTCGCCGTTTCGATGAATCCATACACACTGCTTGTTAATTACAAATGGAAAAATGAAAATATCACAAACCTAATCCAGTGACCAAACCTAGAAGCCCCAGCAGCAAAACAAGTGACCTTGTGCCTTCCCATCTGTGTACCATTTTTACTAAAAATGTTTAACGTGAATTGGACAATGAGGAAACTTCCAGATAAATCCAGAATGCAGTTCATGTACAGCAAGCATGAGGTCTTCAAAACAATCAAATACATGAAAATAAAAAGGTATGGGGAAGATACTGATCTAAATGGAAGCAACACAGCAAAATGCAATGTAAAATTGGCTCTAGTTAAAAAAAAAAAAAAAAAAGATAATGTTTTGAAGCATTCAGAAATCTAAGTATTAATGATATGGCCCAGCAGAACACATAGAGCCCAGGGCCTGTCTCTGTAGACAAGGCTTTGCAGGACGCGGCTACACCCCTGGCTGAGGTCTCATCACACCTGCTCTGCACTAACCACCCCGGCAGGACTGGCTGCCACCTGCATCCCACCCGCAAACCTGAAAACATGCCCTACTTGACCCTTTACAGAAATCTGTAGATCCCAACAGAGAACTTTCTCAGGTGGGGAACAGTTTTGTGATCATGTAATAGAATAACCTTATTCTCAGGAGACAGTGCTAAAAGTTATTGTCAAATGTTTCAGGAGGAAAAATTGTGTGTGGGGGCATGTGGAGAGAGAGTGTACAAACAGCAGGAAGTTAACCAGTGCTGCTACATTAGGGGTATATAGTATTCATTGCACTGTTCTTTCAACTGTTCTGTTGATGTGAAAATCCTCTAAATGTTGAGGGGGGAAAGACACAAAATAAATAAAAATGCTTCTTTGTTTTTGCTATGAATATTGCATTTAATGGCTCATCATTACCCTTAGGGTCAAGTTCAAAATATTTAATATGGTTTAAAAATTTTCTCATGCTCTAATGAACTTTCAGTCCCTCAAACTTTCATTACTCTTTCCTGTTCCTGGGTCCTTCCACATCTTACTCCTTTGCCTGGAACATCTTCAACGTTCCTGTTTTCTTCTCATTAATGCCCATTCACTCTTCCTGTCTCAGCATAATAAAACAAGCTGGTATAAGCATTCTATGTGCTTTACATGAATTAGTGCAACCCTATCAAGAAGGATACTATTACTAAGGTCACTGTACAGAGAAGGAAAGGGAGACATAGAGAGTTAAGTAACTTACTTGAGGTCCTGAAGCTAACCTCAGATCTTTCCTCCAATATCTCGATAGTCACAGGCCAAAAACCTTAAATTTACCATTGCCGTTTCTCTTACTCTCAAAACCTACATCTGATCCAACAGCAAATCCTGTTGGCTCCACCTTCATGGTGGATCACTGATCTGACCAACACTAACCATTTCTACCTTAATACTAGTCTAAGATACTCTGATCTCCTACCTGAATTACTAGCAATCGTCTCCTAACTTTGACATTTCTATGATTTCATAGTTGTCCTTCTACAGTCTATTCTCATCATGAGTTCCCAGCTGTAAACGCTTTAAAACATAAATCAGATGTTTTTCGTCTGCTCAAAATCCTCCAAAAAACATTCACAACAAGAAATGACCAAATTCCTTACACAATACAATGCCCACTTATCTTCAGCCTCCCCTGCCCCCGCTTTCTGCGGAATCAATCTCCACACACTTCACCCTGTTCACGGTGCTCCGACACTCTGGTCTCCCTGCTGTTCCCCGAACGTGTCCAGCACGCTCCCGCTTTTAGGGCCTTTGCACTTGCTGTTCTCTCTGCCTAGAAAGCTGATGCCGCCAAAACCCACCGCCTTCAGGTTTCTGCTCAAATGGGATCTCCTCCTGCTTACCTTGAACGCGTATTAAAATTGCGCTCTACAGATGGAAAGCAGCAGAAGGCGGTGCAGGGTGTCCGAAATCCACGGCTCCGGTCCCGGCTCCCGCTCCGCCGGCTCACAGGCCCAGCAGTCACACCTCCTGCCCCGGACACCCAGGCTGAGTGGCCCTCTGTCACGAAAAGCTTCTTGGCGCCCACAGGGGATGAAATGCTTCCCTGCCCTGGGCCGCAGTTTCTCCGCAGCTCGCAGCAGTCACCGTTCGCCCGCTAGGGACCCGCAGCAGGAGCCGAACGCCCCGCAGCACCTTCTGGGCTCCGCGGAGGTCCGCTCCCACCTCGCACACGCGCTCTCCGCTCTAGGAAATCCGGAGGACCAGGACCGCAGCTCGATGGTGGCCTGCGTCCTCCTCTGGTTCTGGGGCCCGCGGCTGGACACTCATGTGGGTGGGACCTTAGGAGGATTTTCATTATTAAGCCGAAATTCATTTTATTCATGTAAAAGCCACCCAGCTCGGTTTACTATTATCACAAACAGCAGGTATTTCCCTTTGCTCACTCAAACAATTACAACAAAGACACATATTTTACCATTTCTCCCCAATTTAAAAAATCTTCAAACACAGTGGCAAAAATAAGGGTCAAAGTATCCTGAAGATTAAATTGAACAATGAACATATATTTGGATTGAAAGGTTTAAGGTAATAAAAAATTAAGTCTGTTACTGCTGGACAGAATAATCAGCAGTACTTTGCAATGAATGTAGGTGGTGGGGGCGAGGTGTTGAGGGTGGGGTAAGCGTGGGATTGCACTTTACCAAAATAAACTCTACAGAAGAACACAGAAATATTCTCTTTTGCCAGCCTCAAACTACATTTTAAAACCCATTTGAAAACCTGTACAAACTGGCTTAAGCAGTTGATAGTCTTGAAACGCCATTAAATATCATACTGACCATTTTTATGACATGTAATTTACTATTTCAAGTATTGAAATTATTCTAACAGAAAAGAAAAAAACTGAATTGCATGATCACAATTGTCTTTTTCTTCTTGAATGTTTGAAGCTTAAAAATATCTTTTAAAAGTAAAAGAAACATTACTTTTAAAAGCAAAATAAAAAAATCAATTTAAACATTTTCTAACAAATCCAGTCAATGCAAATATTTTAATAATTAGAAGTTAGTATTCTGTCTTGAATGGAAAACACACATAATGGAAAACATCTATTTCTAAAGAAGGGCTTTTTCCAAAAAAAATTATGAAGGATAAACATAAAATTTAATTTAAAAAGGAAGTAAATATCTTAATTCACATACTCTCACTTTCAAACTCCCTACAGTGACTGGTGTCTTGAATGTCACTCATATTATCAAAGCTTTGATTATTGGTATTCCACTGGCTATCTCATGAAAATCAAAACTCTTTAATGTAGCTTAACAAAGAAGAGCTTTTCTAAAAAGTCAAGTTGTCCAATTTTAATTTAAGTAGTATGTATCTTTTGGAAGGGATAATGTGAGAATAAGTCAAAAGATCATTTTTACCAGGACAGACTACATACACATCACTAATACAAATCAATTTTCCAATTTGAGATTTTCATTTTCCAGGATTATCCTAATTTTTAAAAACTAAATTGTTGGTCAATATGTTTCCATTAGGTCCATTCGTAAGATATTCAAAATGAAGTGTTCATTTTCTGTCTGTATAAGTAGAGGCAGTATTATAATGCAACTCATGCTACCATATAGTAACCCTTTTGTAATGCTGCTTTCTGCTCTTCTCCCCACTCCCATTCACACAGCAAGATCTTATACATTATTCTAAATTTTAAAATAGAAAATTATGTGACCAAGGATTGTTCTAAACAATCAAAAACCTACAAATGAATCTAAAAAACTTAACCCATAGTTTGATATTAGAAAACCTAGAACTTTAAAGCATTCTATTCATTGGCTAAGAAGGAAAAATCACATTATCTCCATAAATGCTAGAAAGTCACTTAACAAAATTCAACATGCATTTCTGATTAGATGGGGAATTTCTTAATAAATTAAGAATGAATGGATACTCCCTTAACATGGCAAAAATAAATACATCTCCAACCAAAAGCCTCCCTCATGCTTGATGGTGAAATCTTACATTTTATTCTCATAAAAATCCAGCTGAATTTGTTAGGTTAAGGAAAAACCAACCAACCAACCAAACAGCAATTTTGCCAGATCTGTAATTTCTCACTCCCTAAGCTGCTGATACTTATGGGTAAGAAATACCTTCTCTTGCATTACAGAATTTAAAAACAAATGTATCATGAAATACCCATTGGACCCCTTATGCCAGTGGGTGAGTTTTATATTTTGTGAAATTTTATTTTAGATAATTCCATAAAGTCATAAAAGGAGAAACTTAATGATGTCTTATACAATTCATCAGTTGTAAATTAATCAGCAGTTGCCTCACTAGTTTGCTTTCTTGGGCTGTTTCTCAGCATTGACTAAAATTCAGTGTAACTCTGGTGGTTAAAACCAGCTACTTGATCTGTTCAACTTCCTCTTTGAGCAGAGTTTAATAATAAAACGATTCTAATGGTTTCTTGAAACCTAAACATGGCACAAAATTTTTGATGTGCTGTCTTCTTCTATTCCACAACCTACAACCACGTACACTGGAAAAACTACTATAAAAAAAAAGTTGTTCTAATTCCTATTACTTGCTTTCTTGTGACAAATGATCCACAAATTCCAACTTTCAAATCTCGTTTAAGGCAGATTTACTGGCCATTTTCCTAACAGCAACACTAAAAAAAGCAAGTAAAGCATAACGATAGCACCAAATGCTGTCATGAGAACTCTGCTATAGGCATTACACATACAATCTGTTGCATTGTGTGTATTGTCTTTTTTAAAAAAAAAGACCCACCATTCTCACCTCGGCTTCCTTAGAAATTATAGTTTCTTAGGTACATCTTTCTCCCAAGGAAGAAAGACAAAGATGTTTAATTGTACAACTGGTGTTAGGGAATCTTTTTAGGACTTAAAGGGCAATATGATCAAGTGCTTCTCAGAAACAGCAATTCAAAAGTAAAAATAAAGGGATAAACATCTGTAAAGTACATGAAAGAGCTAATTTATTTATTATTTGAATAGTTATTATGCTCAATAAGAGAACAGATCAACAAAATGAGCAGGAAAATGAGTAGGAAAATGAGCAAAGGTCATAATGCGGGTAGCTCACATGTACACAAAAAAGAATTACAAGTCTACGGCCACACCACCCTAAACAAGCCCCATTCCGTCTGATCTCGGAAGCTAAGCAGGGTCGGGCCTGGTACTTGGGTGGAAGACCACCTAGGAAGACCAGGTGCTGTAGGCGTAAAAAATAAAAATAAATAAATAAATAAGGGATTGTAAGCTGACAAGGTCCTTGGAATCTTTTAAAAAAAAAAAAAGACTCATATATATGAAAATATGCTTAATTATACTCTTAAAGAAATAAAAGATAAAATGAAATAAAAGAAATAAAGATGAAAAATAAAAGATAAAGCATGAAATGCCCCCTTCACTTATCAGATTGGCAAAGATCAAAGGTTTAGAAGTATACCAATAGACATATAAAAAGATGCTCAACATCACTAATTGTCAGAGAAATGCAAATTAAAACCATAATGAGATCCTCGGGCAAGGGAAAGAAAAGGAAAAATAAACGGAACTCCATCAAACTAAAAGATTTTGCATAGCAAAGGAAACCATCAACAAAACCAAAAGACAAACTACCGAATGGGAGAAGATATTTGCCAATGATATATCTGAAAGGGGTTAATATCGAAAATTTATCAAAAATTCATACCACTTAACACCAATCCAATTAAAAAATGGGCAAAGGACTTGAACAGGCATTTCTCCAGAGGACATATAGATGGCCAATAGACATATGAAAAGATGCTCCACCTCACTAATCTTCTGAAACGCAAATTAAAACCACAATGAGATCCTTAGGCAAGAGAAACAAAAGAAAAAATAAACAAATAGGACTACAAAAGGTTTAGAAGTACCATATTGGTATGTAAGTGTGTAAACTGGTGCCATCTTATTTGCAAGGCAATGTTGTAATATGTATTACAATTTAAAAGCACATGGAGCTTAAATATGACATTCTTAGAATTTCCTGTCCACGTTATCAAAAACATTCCTCTATTACTATCTCTAGCCCCTTATTTCTTCACAGCATACTACAATTTGTATTTATTTACCTGTAACTTCTTAAAGTCTCTCCAGTAGAATGTAAAATTTGGTGATGGCAGGGGTCAAGCTCAAGTCGTTCCTTGGTTTATAATATCTGCCATAGTGCCTAGCTCACAGACAGCACCTAATATCTTCCCTTTGATCCAATAATTCCATTTCTAGGTGGTCATTTTCAGATACCCAAAGGATTCTTTTTGATCTGATCATTCTATTTCTAGATGAATATGCTACAGATAACACATTCATATATCCACAAAGATTTTTCACTTGTGTTCTGTAATCATAAACAAAACATCTTAAACATCCAATAAAATAGGGTCCTTCCATACACTAGAACACTATAAAGTCATTACAATGAGGTAGAGTTATATGCATTGATAAAACACCTCCAAGATGTGTAGTGAAAAAAGTAAGGTATAGATCCATGTGTACAGTGTGGTATGGTTTCTTTCATTCAGGTATCCTTTTCTTTCTCCCCCATGTTGCCCATAAGCTGACCAAACCTACAGCTTTAGGAATAGGTCATTCTAGCTCCTTGACAACATCTTTTTTGAAGGAAGGCATGTGACCTAAGCTAATCCAATTAGGCAGACACTCAGGATTCTTGTTTGCAATGCCAAGACAAAAATGTCGTCAGGAAATATATAACCGAACTCAGGAGCTTTGGCAGCCTTTTTCTTTGAGGGAAACCAGCCTGAAGAGGAAAATGACCCGTAAAGAAAGAAGCCAAAGTCCTATTAAAGCCACGCAGGAAACCCGTCCTCCTACTGGACTTTTCAGTTACATAACTCAGTATAGACCTCCCATTTTTTGAACTGTCTTTTTAATACAACTAGAAGTATACACTCGATTGAATCCTTTTTTCTTTCTGGAATTCTTCTGGTTTTCCCTGGGTCAAATTAATTGCTCCAGGAGGCAATGAAGCCAAGGCAACGGTGGTGTGTGTGTGTGTGGGGGGTACCTTCAGGTTAATAGCACCGACCTTTACTCTGCAACAAATACTCTTGTATATACACAGAACTCCTGGACATATATAGGAGACACCAAAAAGTGAGTTCTTTAGGGTTAAGGATCAGGAACTTGTGTAAAAGACCAACATTTTACTGACTCTCCTCCTGTAGTGTTTGAATATTTTGAAAACCATGTGCATGTATTACTTTTTAAATTAAAAATATATTGCTAACGAGATCTCAAAAAGCAGCTTTTTCAAGGACTTACTACCATAGTAGATACAGGAGCACCATAAAGCCTTTTAATTGTACTTGGTCACAGAACATTGTTGGTCAGTCCTGCAACACAACAAAAGTCCTTATTTGTCATCTTTCCCTTTGGTCTTTCTGTGCACCATCTCTCGGAAACTGGCTAGAATCTTACTCTCCCTCCTCCGTCTTTCCTCCTGGTTGAAGGATGCCAGAGCTCTCTTCTCGTCAGCACTGTAGATCTGGTTCTCTTTCCGCAGCCGCACAGCTTCCATTCTGCGATGTCGGCTACCACTCATCACATAACCCGAGCATTCAAACGAAGCAATCTCTTCACTCGTCAGTCCAATCTCACCTCTTCGTGGGATCCGCTTTCCAGCTTTTACGTACTCGGCCATGGCTGCACCTTCGCCGGGGAGCAGGGCATGGCCGTAGTTCAGGGGTTTCTCGTCCTGGGAGGCAGGTATCACAGGTGCTTCCGGACCTATCAGCTCCATGGCACCCGCAGCCTTTGAGCGCTCAGCCCAGACATATTCCGGCAGTTCCCCTTCTGAATCCTTGAAGCTTGAGTCACTGAGTTCTTTTTTAGTCTTCTTTTTCTTGGGGGTTTTCCTTCTGTGTTTCTTTTTCCTCTCTCTCTTCTTGGCTTTTTTTGCTCTCTTTTTCTCGTCATCGGAGCTACTATTTCTGTCAGAGTCTGTATCAGTGCCACCATTATCGGAATAGTCCCTGTACTTTCTTTTGGATTTTTTCTTTGTTTTCCTGTTTTTTGAACGACTGGTCTTTTTCCTTCTTCCTTCGGAGCCGATATCTGAACTACTGGTCTTCTGAGTTTTCACCTCTTCACCTTCCACGGGGGTGTGCTCGTCGGAATCCGGCTCCGGAAACCTAGGCGACAGCCCCCACACCTCAGGAGCGCCCAGCTCGGCGATCCTCGCCCTCTCCCTCAGCCGCCGCTGCCGGTAGCTCTCCTCCTCCCTCCTGCGCTCTTCCGCCCACTGCCCCTCTCCCGCACAAGCGTGCTGAGGGTCGCGGTACCCGCTGCGGTAGCTCGAACAGGACACAAACGCGCAGCTGCGGAGCCCGGGCTGCTCTCGAGGCCCGGCGCGACCGAGGGGGTGAGGCCCGCCGACGCCCGCCCCGCCGCTCGGAGGCCCGACGCCCTCGCGGCCGCGGGAGCGGGAGCGGGAACGGCCGCTCCTGGACGAGCTGCGCCGCCGTATCCGAGAGCCCGGGGTGTCCTCGGGACAGCGGGACCGGGATACCGGCGCCATGAGCCGCGCCGTCACAGGTGACCAAGCGGCCCACGCCCGGCGGTTACCACAGAGCGCGCGACGGGCGGACGGGCCCCGCCCACGCGAGCGCGCCGGCCGCAGCCCCGCGCGCGCTTCCGCTTCCGGACGGTTGCCAGGCACCGCCCCCTCCGCGCGCGGGCCGCGAGGCCGCCCTGGAGTCTTGGACGCTTCGTCCCGAGTGGGTCTAGGGTCCTGGCTGCGCCTGTGTTAGGATTTACATTTCCCAACGCGAGCCTCGGGGAAACATAAAAAAAATTCGCACCAATGAATCCCTCTGCTGTCAAACGCTTCCCTCTACCTGGATATTTGCCTTTAACCATCTTGGTAACTTAGCCTTCGCTCCTCCCATTCCCACTTCCTCCCTCCTTAACTTTATGGGTTGTTGGAGGGTTCCTATCTCCCATGCCCCTCCCTTTTATCCCATAGAAATGATCTTGTCCACCATCTTCGTGGTGGAAATACGTTTATTAATGACTTCCCAAACCCACTTTTTCCTACTGGAAGCAAGAACCAGAACTGTTAGAATAAAAGTTTGGGCTCAGCTCCTTAGCCAACTGAGGGCCAGAGTGATGATTTCTCATTCTTAAATTCGGACACTCTTCTACCTCAGAAACAGGGAAGCATCCAACTCAGCCTTCTAGATGTCTCCATATACAATTAATTTCAGAAACTTTGCTGTTTGGGAACCATTTTCTGCACTAACTTTGTTCATTCTCTGAAATGGCAAACATTTCATACAAGATCATTTCCCCCGATCTTAAAATGTACATAGGGATTACCGTCATCTGGATTCTCTATAGTTAAATTGACCTGCTCAGATAATTGACACGCTTGGAAAGTGACAGAAAAGCTAAGTCAAAATTTAAGAATATTGTTTTCTTCTTTTTTTCTCTGATGCTAGGACTCTAAATGATGAAATGGTGAAATTAAATGGAATAGGACCAAATTAATTAGATTATTTGATGTAAGTAGAATTTTAGTAAAGTGATTGAAAGATGAGGACTGGCATGGTACCCTGCCATAAACTATGCTAAGTTAGGAACTGGCAAATAGGAGTATTATAAGTGAATAGTCACATATATAGTGAAAATATCACAATGGATAAGGTAAGAACTAAAATTCTCTAAATATGTCATATTTACGTAAATTTCTTTTGGAGTTGTAAACTACTTGTTAGGCCAATTAATCTATAAGTTTTACAAGAGATAACTATAAAATTAATCCAGTTAGTATCTGATGGGAATTTCAAATATCGATTGATGGAATATCTTTCAGATTTCACATGGGAAAATAAAGTTTAGAATATATTTCTGTTCTTTAGGTAAGCTATTACCTAAAATAGGAGTCAGCAAACGTTTTCTATAAAATGCCAATAGTAAATATTTTACATTTCAAGGGCTAAGAGGCAAAATTGAGGATTTTATGTACATCTATAACAAGAGAAAAAACAAATTTCCACACTTCTTATTAATGAAATAGATTTATCTTATTATTCAAAATATTTTCTATCATACAGGTCTAATGGGAAGAATGAAAAAATTTTTGAGGGAATTACAATTTGCTTAATTGGGGTTCTGCCATTCCAGATTCCTCATCTATAAATTGCCTGTGTATATTCCTTATCAATTTTTGTTTGTTTTTTCTTGTTTATTTCTAGAAGCTCATTATATATTCTTGGTATTGGTCCTTGTTGTTTATATGGGTTGCAAATAGCTTCTGTCAGTATTTTGTTTCCACTTGTTTCTGGTATCTTTTGATATCGTTTCAAATTTTAATGTTGCCAAATTTACTA
The DNA here is from genome assembly GCA_028627145.1 of Eidolon dupreanum. NCBI lineage: Eukaryota > Metazoa > Chordata > Mammalia > Chiroptera > Pteropodidae > Eidolon > Eidolon dupreanum. The sequence continues at coordinate 35,644 of CM053517.1, forward strand.
TTTTTCCTTCACATTTTATGCAGTTTGTGTATTTTTGAAGAAATTTTGCTTTACGCGAGAGCATAAAGAAATGCTCCTGATTTTCTCCTAAAAATATGAAAGTTTTGCTTGTTGACTTTTAAGTATTTAAACTCCAGGAATTAATTTTTGTGCTTGTGTGAATTTTTTCCCATTTGGATATCAAAATATTGCAGCACGACTTATCAAGTATTTATACATCTATACACCTACATACCTACATCTATATTTCTACAAGTAACTATGGATATTGTGACCTTGAATTCACTCTGACACTTTTGATTCCAATATAATACTACAGGATTCATCTTGGCCTTTCTTTTTTCCATGTTTGTAACTCCTTTGACATGAGAAACCAGGCTCCCAATATGTTAAGTATATTTACCTACTTGAGCAATCTCGAAGACTTGGTTGACATTTTGCCGCCTGTAGTGTGTTAAGAATGAGTGGAAGGTGAGGACTAGATTCAGAGCAGGAGTGCTTCCTTTCCAGTAGTTCGGCCTTGATGGGGAGGAAAGAGAATGGCAGCTGGAGGGGGCAAGGTCTAGGGGCGGCCACTACTCCTCCAAGGGAGTGCATGGTGGCGCGCTCGGCTTCTCTGATGTTTCCAAGGAAAAGGAAGGCCCTCGAGCCGGAGCTCTAAGGGCTCTCAGAAACTCTGCTTTCTTTTGAATTAGTCAATTTTATGCCATTTCAGTCAAGCTTACACCAGACCGTTGGGGACCTCAGGGAGGATTTCTCATACAGAGCCCCCCACTCAGTCTTCCCTGACGACTTCCCTGGAGACGAGGACGCGGTTCCGGACGGGCGACGACCACCGAGACGCGCCGCCTAGAGCGCCGAGGAGGCGGTGGCGACGCGCACCCGCGCTCCCAGAGCCGCAGCCTCAGTTTTCCTCCGGCGTCGGGGGCGCGCTCCGTGCTACCTGCACTTCCTGTGGGGTTGGGGGCGGGGCGCGGAGCAGGAAGCGCCCCAGGCACCGCCGAGGGGGACACCTGTGCGGCTGCGCCCCGGCGGGGTCCTGGCGCCTGGGCACGCTGAGGGGGCGCGGGGGGCGCCCCGGCCCGGGATGGCGAGGCGGTCGAGGCCGAGCGCAGCCCTGGGCGCCGCGTCCGCGGAGGACCGGCCCGGGGTCCTGACGGTGAAGGCGGAGGACGAGGAGGCGGGTGCGAGCCGCCGCCCCGCTCCGGGCCCCGAGCGCCGCCGCCTGCGCTTCCGCGGCTTCCGCTACCCCGAGGCCGCGGGCCCGCG
>CM053517.1:37412-87091 GCA_028627145.1 Eidolon dupreanum
TTCCCGACACACACGCACCGGGACACGCCAGTCAGTGTCAGTGTTGTTTCTCAGCAGAGGTTCTTGCCTGAGCTCTGTAAGCGTTCGCCTCTCATAGGAGAACCTGAAGTTCCCCTTCCTTCTCTCAGAGCCGAGGGAGTTCTATATAAGCAGACACCCATTTCCTCCTTTCTGAGCTCAGCCTCGTCTGGCTCCTCTTTGTCCATTCTCGTTTGTACCCTTCTTCCTGCCGGCACCCTTATTCTCTCTCCTTTTTGTGTTCTTACTCTCGTGCCTAAATCCTCATCACGCTCTGTAAATCTTGTCTCCTAGAACTCCTCAGACAACTCTCCTCCGTGGCAGGACATAATTGACCGCCGCTGGCCATTTGTCATTTCAGGTGGTGAAACGCAGACTAAGATCAGGGACTTGTCTCTAGGTGAGGAACACCCAGAACAGGAGCCTGGACAGACACCGTGCCACCTGGGCGAAGCCGTCACCCAGATACGCACCTGTGCAGAAGCTGGAGAGCAGGAGGGCAGCTTACAAAGGAAGCAGAAAATCACGGGGAAGAGGCGGCACGTTTGCCATGAATGTGGAAAGAGTTTTGCTCAGAGCTCAGGCCTGACTAAGCACAGGAGAATCCACACGGGTGAGAAACCCTACGAATGTGAGGAGTGTGGCAAGTCCTTCATCGGGAGCTCTGCCCTCATCATTCATCAGAGAGTCCACACTGGTGAGAAGCCCTATGAGTGTGACGAATGTGGCAAGGTCTTCAGTCACAGCTCGAACCTCATCAAGCACCAGAGGACTCACACTGGGGAGAAGCCCTACGAGTGTGAGGACTGCGGGAAGGCCTTCAGCCAGAGCTGCAGCCTCCTCGAACATCACAGAATCCACACGGGGGAGAAGCCATATCAGTGCGACACATGCGGCAAGGCCTTTAGGCGGAATTCGCATCTCCTGAGACATCGGAGGGTCCACAGTGACAAGGATGTTCAGGATCCGGAACGTGGAGGGACCTGGGAGAATCAAGGAAGGGTGGAGAGGTCCGAGGGGAGTGTTGAGGCCCTCGTGTCTTACACATGTGATGAGTGTGAGAGGAGTTTCACTAGGAGCAGAAGCCTCATCGAGCATCAAAAAATCCACACAGGCGAGAAACCCTATCAGTGTGACGTGTGTGGAAAAGGCTTCGCCCGAACTTCATACCTTGTTCAGCATCAGAGAAGCCACGTTGGGAAAAAAATTCTGTCCTGGTGACGCAGGTCTGACTGCCAGCAGTGGTGCTCATTCCTCACTGAGCTGATGCCGCCCGGGAGGCCTTCCTGAGTGCAGGAATTGTGGGCCGGGGCCGTTGTGACCACCGCACGGCAACAGGCACGTGAGAAAGCACTGAGTGAGGCTCGGGTGCATTATCTTCTACATTCAAGGAGGTGGCTGGAAAAACTGTTTGAAAGGGGGCTGTGGAGAGTTGTCTGTGGGAGGTAGGACCGGAAGTGGCTTGCTCTCACCTGTTGGACTTCAAGGGCTTCCAGACTAGCTCATGCCCCTCAGCAGTCACTTTATGATATGTCCTGGGTCAGTGGCTTTGGCTTGGGGCCTGCCACTCCGACTGCTTTGGCCTATACAGAATCCGTGGCCAGTGGGTGATCAGCGACGTCTTACCCCATGTTGTGCCTCATGCGGGTGCTACATATAAACATTTAATAAACAAACGTTTATTAAATGTACTGGTGCATCGACCTTCCTGTCTCTGAAAATCTGGTGTCTATATTTCTGAGGAATTTCTAACTGAGGCCATTTTTGTTTGTGTCTATTCTTTGAAGTCTAGATTCTGGGTCAGTCTCCTGTATTTATTGCCAAGTACATAGGACTGGCAGAGTGGGGGTGGAAGAACCCTAGTTTCCTCACCAGCATTTTCATCACTTATAGTAAGAATGCCTTAAACAGCTTCTTTATCATTAAGATGTTTTGAGACCACTCCATCCATACAACTCCATTCTTTACTCAACATGAATTACATTCATTCCCATTAGTTTTGCTACTCTTGAGGAAATTATTCACATTCAGGTAAAAAAAAAAATGTCAAATTTTCAAGTCAGATAAAAATGATTATGGATTTTGATGTAAACTCTATCTTCAACAGGTTGTTTCTCACTTTTTAGTTATCTTGGGCCTCACTAAGTTCAAGACACCATGTGTATCCCTCTTTCCCAACTGAGCCAACAGTGCATCCAGGCTTATGCTAGCTAGACTTAAACTTCCTCCAGGTCAGGAGTCAAACCAGATATTCATAACAGGCATCATTCTTGCTTTCAACACTGCCCTGTGCTTGGGGATAGGAAGATGGGGTCAGAAGCAACCAATGAGGACAGGAACCCATTGGGGTAGAGAAGCACAGTGAGAATCCCAACTATCCAACAAAAACAACTCCACAACATCCACAGGATCAACATAAACAATCAAGGCTATGCTGAGTTACAATAAGGATTTTGTGGTTTCTCCTGAACTTAGATCACCTTTCACTAGGTTCTTTAGACTGCTGTCTTCTCCCTAGAAGCCTGAGTGCCTAACACTGTCTCCTATCTTTACCATGCTGTGCCAAGAGTGGACTCTGCTTCTGATGAAACCCCTGACCACGTGTTGTTCTTATCTGTTCCCCCGGCACCCTTCTGGATTCCTGCTCTGAAGTACCACAGGCCAAGGGGCTTTACGACCACAGGGCCTTCTCTGCATCTTTCATTGCCTTCACTACCCACCATTATAGTCTGACTTAAAACTTTAGCTTTTCACATTTCTATAGACTTTCTCCACTTAACTCTTCCCTAGCCTTTTAGCATTTCCTTTTAAATTAACCTTAGTTTTGTTACTTCCACAAATTAGTCATTTCCTTTATTTTTCAGAAATATTTCTCAATAGCTCTAATTTTAAACACTGTTCATTTTTCTTTGGAGTTGTTACTTGTATTATGTGAAGAGACATATGAAAGCCTTTTACAAACCAGAAAGGATTATTTATACACATATAACTTACTAAGATTAACAAAGGACCACTGTGCCTCCTGTTACTCTTTTCTGCTCTTTCGAGCCTAAGACTTCTCTGTACAGGAGGGAATACTTTTGAGTACCTATCATGTTCTTGACAGTGAAAGGGATAAAGCACACACACACACGCACTCTTGAGCTGTGGCTCAAGTATAATTACGTTGGTGAGACCTGGACAGAAAATATAAGGCAGTGCCGTGATAAACAACTCATAAGTGGTAAACTGAAGGCAGAAGTTCAGAGGAGGGAACTTCTGGTCATGTGCTGTTACCACATGGACAGGGTGAGGTGCTGGTTGATAAGACTAAAAGAGTTCATCAAATTTAGTAAATAAGGCAAGTTTGAAGAGGTAGGTCCATTGCAGAAGGCTTCAATGCCACAGCAAGTTTAAATTTTATGCAATGAGCACCAGGGAGCCACTCACAGTTTCTGGTAAAAATATATCTAAGAAACTCAGTATTATGTAATTTCAAATAAAATTAATTTGCTGAGTCTTTTAGATATGATACGTATAAAACAAAGGTGTGTTTATCAGTGAGTTATTAAATGGGTTCATTTTACAAGGATGGCCAAAAATATATATTTTCACGTGAAATTAGATCCAGTAAAATAAGCTGCTTGACATATAAAGCAGTATATAAAGTGGAATTGCCACTTTTCATTTTTTAAATGTTTTTAGTAATTTTGGTTGTTAGCTATTCCACTTTGTTTCTCAAGCGAAGCAACACAGAATCCATTTTCTTTTTTTCTGCTTGTGTGAGTAGGCAGCTGACTTATAGGGTAATTTTTCTATGTGGGTAGTTATAATGAAAAGAGCTTTTCATGAGTAGCATCCTAGATGTATTCTTAACTTTGGTAAAGATGCGTGTGAGCCTGCAAAAGAGATTGTTTCTCTGCCTTCTCCTTTAGAGGAAAAAAAAAATAGGAGTGACAACCTACCTCACAGGGTTTCGAGGATGTGCTTATACAAACAAGTGCTGTGTAAAAGTAGTCTTTATATTGGAATGACCACTGCTTAAAACGTGTCCTGTAATTGGCAGTCTTGCTCTTATCTTGTAACACCCCAAATCATGTGTGTGGTCCCATCTCAATTATTCCTGAGAACTTTATCCACTAAGTAAACTCAATTTATCAACTTTTCTCTAATCATCCTTTTTATTCTGTTGTTTTTCCTCATAACATGCCAAAATAAGGTCTGAAGAATTCAGCTGATGACACTTTTTTTCCCCCATCAGCTTTATATACTTTCAAATGGAGTTGCTCCTACAGAAATATTTTGGGATGACTACTTTTCCTGTGAACGTTTTGTTGACACATTGCTTTTCTTGCAAAAATATACTTTCAATTCTGCACCTACTCACTTTTCTTTGTTTCTGGCCTTGGCAATCCCTCTGTATTTACATCACCAATCTAAGACCATGGATTTTGAAAATAGCGAGAGTTCCTAGTGTCTTTTCCCAATTAATGGCTGAACACTACGACATATGCCTACCTGTTCCGTGTATTTTATTAGGAACTGGGTCACATCCAAAAGAATAAATCTTCTGTACACCTTTCCAAATCCTTTTTATTATAATTTCTAAAGTACTTCAAGACTTTCAAGGGTCTGTGAAAAAAAGAAACCTAAACAATCCTAATGTCATTTATTTGTATAAACACAATAAACCATGCCGTTTAGTCCTTTGCGTGAATTTTCATTCCTTTTCCGGTTTGTGAATTCTTAAACAGATAACACACTGCATTATTTCTAAGCTGTCAGAAAATAAAGTATTAAGTATTAATACATTAAAACTTTAACCATTTTCTCCCCTCTGTTCTCCCAGCAGTTCTGGGAAATAGAATCTGTAGCCTTCCAGACTGCTTACAGCAAAAGGTACAGAAGCGCTGGCTTGGGGCTGGAACACGGGGTAAATGACCAGCTCACCAGTGTCTCCACAGCAGCTAGCAGAGTTCCTATTAAATGCGTGGGCCTAGAAATTGATCAATTCAACTTATTATTTTGCATTAAATCAAGATTCCTGGACATGTACTGCTGGGACCCAAAGCATTTACGTACCAGCATGGTGAACATAGTTAATAATACTGTATTGCATATTTAAAAGTTGCTGAGACCTTAAAAGGTCTCACCAGAGGAAAAATTCTGTAACTACCTATGGTGACAGATGTCAACTAGACTTACTGATCATTTTTCAACCTACACAAATATAGAATCATGTTCCACACCTGAAACTAACGTAGTGTATCAATTATAACTCAATAAAAAAAAAACAAAACGAACCTGTAGTCTTCCACGTTCCTTCTTTCAGAAGATGGACTCTAATTCCCCTCCTCTTGAATATACGTGGACTATGTGACTGGTTTCTGACAAAGGAAATGTGGCGATAGTGATGCTATGCAATTTACAAGGGCAAGTCATGAGGATAGTTTCTTCCTCTCTCTCGCTCCTGAGGAAGACAGCCACCATGCCTGAGGACACTCCAGAAGTCTGCTGAGAAGCCAGCCTTGGGGGGGAGGCGATACATGTAAGTGAACCCTATTAAACGCAGGTACTCCAGCCCTAGTCAAGCCTTCAAATGACAGCTCCCTCAACCAACACCTTGGCTGTAACCTAAGAGATTTCAGGCCAGAAACATTAGGCTAAAACTCATAGAAAAGGTAGTGGAAAATAAATTACCTAAATTTGGAGGTAATTTGGTTTTCATCAATAGATGATACACATTCTCTGAAGCTGTTTTACCTGTTAAATGGCAAATGACGTGCATCCTGCCAAATTGTTTGGAGGGTTAGGTGAGAAGAGCAGATGTTTTACTGGTTTATTGAACAGTCTGAACCAAGTAGAATACAAATGTGAAACAGTTTTATTTTCTATTTGAAGCCTTCAGCTGTACTGAAGCTGTACTGAGCTTTCCACACTGCTTTGCTGCCTCCTGAGAACAATAGTGAACACGCACACAGTCTGCAGCATGCTTTCAGATCCAAGATCACATTTAATCCTCAAAATCACCCTCAGAGATTTGATTACAATCACTATTTCATTAGATCCATATGTGTGTGGCTGAGACGACGGTCTCAAGAATCTACAGGCCGCCGAGAGAAGCCCTCCGCTCATGCCCAGGCAGTGCCTGAACACCAGGCCTGTGTGTCTCCAAAGCGTCAGGAAGTGCCAGCCGCTGAATTCCAGCTTGACTGGACCCGTGGCCAACATCAGGAGATCGAAATGTGGGGGTTGGAGAGGAGGAAAGGATACAGAACCACAGAGTATGCATCTTTAACAGGCTCCCTAGCGATGTGAACACACTGCAAGATTTTAGAGTCAATAAATTAAGGGAAAGAGATCGAGAACCGTCACGTTCTACGCCTAAAACCGGCCCACTCAACACCCCTTAACTTGCTTTTAGAACCAAACGGTGAGAAACTTTCAATTTCAAAACATCCTTGACAGCGAAAACATTTCCTCAGACACCAGGCATTTCCTACCCCGAGTCCTAATCCTAATGCATGTTACTTACCAAGGTGACCCCACACCCTAGCAATTCTCTCACAGCCGGGACGTCTACTCTGGTCTGGAAGCGCGGGGCCAAGACCACTCCCCTCTCTGTCTCAACCTCCCGAGACCCTTTCTCACACACCCACCCTATTCTGGGTTCCAGAGACCGACTCACGAGCCTGGAAAAGGCGAGGAAGGAGAAGATGGACTCAAACCCAGTACGAAGCTGCGCGCAGAATTGAACAATGGTCCACGGCACGCAGAATTGAACAATGAATGGCCCACGGTGGTGGTGGCCGACATATCCAGTCAGCCTACGGCCGAGCAAGGTACTTCCGGCCGCTCTAGGGTTGCGCATCTCGTTTCCAAGTCCGGCCGCTCTAGGGTTCCATTTCTCGTAACCGCCCCCCCCGCCACACACACATCGCTCTAGGACTCCACATCTCGTCTCCCACCGCCGGCCGCTCTAAGACTGCACATATCTTCTTTACGGCCGATTGCTTTAGGATGGGGCCGCGTTTCCTTTAGCATTCCACGTTTCATTTCCCATCGCTCTAGCATTCCGCCTCTTATCTCACATCCGGCCGTTTAAGGACTTTTTATCTCGTTTCCCATCGCCGGTCGCTCTAGGGTTCCACTTCTCGTTCTCCCTACCACGGCCGCTCTAGCGCTCCAAGTCTCGTTTACCATCGTTACCCGCTCTAGCGTTCCGCATCTCGTTTCCCATCGTCGGCCACTCTAGGATTCCACATCTCGTTTTCCGTCGGCCGTTCTAGGACTCCGCATCTCTTTGTCCATCGCCGGCCGCTCTAGGATTCCACGTCTCGTTTTCCATCGGCCGTTCTAGGATTCCGCATCTCGTTTCCCACGTCAGGGCGTTCTAGGACACCCCGTCTCGTTCCCCCTACCCCGGCCGCTCTAGCGCTCCAAGTCTCGTTTACCACCGGTACCGCTCTAGCATACCGCATCTCGTTTCCCATCGTCGGCCACTCTAGGATTCCACATCTCTTTTTCCGTCGCCCGTTCTAGGACTCCGTATCTCGTTGTCCATCGCCGGCCGCTCTAGGATTCCACGTCTCGTTTTCCATCGGCCGTTCTAGGATTCCGCATCTCGTTTCCCACGTCAGGGCGTTCTAGGACTCCGCGTCTCGTTTTCCATTGCCGACCGCTCTAGGATTCCACGTCTCGTTTTTCCGTCGGCCGTTCTAGGACTCCGCATCTCGTTATCCATCGCCGGTCGCTCTAGGATTCCACGTCTCGTTTTCCATCGGCCGTTCTAGGATTCCGCATCTCGTTTCCCACGTCAGGTCTGTCTAGGACTTCGCATCTCGTTTCCCACGTCAGGCCGTTCTAGGACTCCGCGTCTCGTTTTCCATAGGCCGTTCTAGGATTCCGCATCTCGTTTCCCTCGTCAGGCCGTTCTAGGATTCTGCATCTCGTTTCCCATCGCCAGTCGCTCTAGTGTTTTGCGTCTCAGTCCCCCTACCCCGGCCGCTCTAGGACTCCGCACCTCGTCTCCCACTGCCTTTCCTTCTGTTTCGCGTCTTTTCCCATCGCCGGCCACACTAGGGTTCCACGTCCCGTTCCCCTCCCCATCCCCGGCTGCTCTAGCTTTCGGCACGTCGTCCGCTCTAGTTCTCCGCGTCTCGTTCCCCACCTCCTGCGCTCGCCTCACCTGGAGTCAACTCCCATTTCTTTGGCATTCAGTTCTTTTTCGAAGTCAATCACATAATCAGAATTTTAAACGTGCGGGACCCGTACAGATTTTAAACTGAAAACGCAGGTGAAGCATACACCATCACCTATTGAAAATAATTCTTAGAAAAACAGAATACCTACATTTAAAAAAAATCAGATGCCAAAATTAATAAAGTATAAAGTGAAATTCCACCCTGTCCCTCCTTAGTCTCATCTAACTTCCCTGGGGTAGTAGCCACTGTCACTGTTAGCTTGGAATTTGTATGTATAATCCTGATCTCTCTCTAGCAAGACAAAGACCAAGGGTGAGGGGGATAGGAATTAGGCTATTTTACATTTAGCTTTTTCTTCATCACTTATTTTAAGATTTTCACTTCATATCTTAGACATCTTTATGAGTCACGTAGGTCCATCTCATTTCGTGGCATCAAATACAATTTATCCAGGCCACTACATATTGATAGACTTCTTTCTCTTCATTCGTTTTTCATACAGAATGTTTTTTAAAAAATCAGTCCTAAACATTAAATTAGCTTTATTGCTAAAAAGAGCATAATTATAAGTTTTTATTCGTCTATTTTATTGTGCCGACCAGGATAGTGATATTACATAAACTGTTTTAACAGAACCTCCTCATTTATCGCAGCAACAAGTTATCTTGTGTGTTAATGGGGTTCCCTGGCGCGTTTTAACTCCAAAACTATCATTCTGTTCATTTCTGCTTTCCTGAACCTAGCCATCTGAGGGCATTAAATAGACTAAAGCTTCATCCTTCACTTTGACTTCTTACAAATATCCAATAAGTCTGTTGTCATAAAGAGCACTAGCATGAAGAAAATGTGCTCAAAATCCTGATCACTTTTTCCAACATACCTCACTTTGGAAACCTCCAGTACAAACTTCTCTAATAACTTGTGTAATGGGGGTAAATGCTCAACTTTTCTTGGGCTTGATTAAACTGTTTATATGTTATTCTCTCCCACTTTGGAGGCCCATCTGCAACAAGCAGACAGCTCTCAACATTTGCATGAAACTCACATGTGTGGTAGCTGACTAGGCCCCCGTGTTTCTGTGTGTGCTTATTCAGTCAACCAGAGGACTCGGGCACACTCCAGCCCAGGGTCAAGCGGACAGCCTGCTGGACTTCCCTGCAGTCAAACAGCTCTGGGGAGGACTGGCTCCCACTCGTCTGTTTGGAAGATTCACCTACAGCAGCATCTTGATGAGTGTCCTGGGGGAGAGGGATTATTTTAAACTTAGAATTAAGAAATTCTACTCTACTGAAAAAATTTTCAGCACTCAGCACAGAGACAGGAAGAAAGGCTGACCACAAAATCAACTACAAGGTGGAGGGCAACCTGGATCAGAAAATACGCACTGGGAGGCTGACGTGGCTGTGGATTATGTCACACGCTCAAAGGGGAGAAAGAAAAAGACTCGGAGGCTTGGAAACAGCCTGCAGGAACGAGCTCATATGTGGACAGAGCCAAGTTAAAAACGTCTGCGTCCCATCTGGATCCCCACTAACCCAAGGGTTTCAGTGAGCAACGGACGGGCTGATCCGCCCGACAGATGTCAGCAACTGTTTTCTCAGCGTTTGCTCGTTTTTGAACACAGTGATCATTGCTACCAGAGTGGAGGGTGTGCACAGGCTCAAAAAAAGAAAATCCTTTCTTTCACTACAACAAACCCCGACACTACCACGGTTAAGGGTCCAGGTTGCAAGAGTCAAAACCAATCCTGAACCTGAGATATGGTGAAGTGTCCCAGTGGAAACCACCATCACCTGCCGGCAGGTTGAACACTTGAGACCCCCTGACAGAGGCCAGCTTCGCTTCAGAGCACTCCGCCTGCTTGGGGTTTCCCACGCGTTACGAGTATAGGGCTTCTCGCCAGCCTAGGTCCTCTGATGTCGAACGAGGCCTGAGCTCTTCTCACACTCACTGTCTTGATGCTGTCGTTCTTCCGTGGGCCTGTCCTCACACCTTTCTGACCGGTCCACATACTTAGAGGCTTTTGCATACTCAGGGGTCTCTGAAGTCTCCCTTTATGCACGCTGGGGGCTTGCCGGTGTGGGTCCCTCCTTACGAAAATCCCCCCTTCAAAATCAACACCTTGTTCCTACTCCTGGCCTTGAGTCCTGTAATAAACTTTTCAAATGTACTTTATTCCCTGCTTCTAAAGAACATGATGTGACACCAGCTTAACGGAGCTCTCAAGAGTGTGGGGACCCCCCGCCATTAATCGTACGGCAGCCAGTTCGAACGTGTCTGTTCCAGCCACATCACGACGCAGCCACGTCACAGGACAATAAGAATAAACGCCCGACTCGCATGGCTAAGTATGTGAATGTGCCCTTTATAAAAGCATCTAAAGCACAGAGTCAGGGATACGAGTGAACATAAAAGTAACACGTAGTTAATACTTAAAGAGACTTTCCATTATATTTCATTAAACTGGGAAACAACAAGAACTGAAGAGACGTGTACACGGGAGAGTGGATGGAGTACAGGACCGATTGTAAATAAATTTGGGGAAATGACGACAGCGTCACCCGCAGGCGTGTTCCCTGGGCCGGAAGACGGACGTGGGGCGCAGGGGTCCAGCCGGCTGCACAATCACGGTGGCGGCGGCGGCTGTGACAGCGTCTCAGCACAGGGGCAGCGTCTCTTCAGACAGAACAGACCGGTCACCTCTCTGAACAAGGGCGCTGCTCCAGCCCGCGCCATCCATCAGAGCCACGCATGGGCAGCCTGGCGGGCGGCTGCCACTCTCAGCCCCTGGGGACAAACCCAGTTGTCTCTGAACTTCATAAAATTTTTACTCCAAACTCAAATGACACCAATGATCCCTTCTCCCCCTTTTTCCATTCCACACAGTTTCCTGTGTCACCAGTGCCAAGTCAAATTGACGGTGTGCACCCTCGATATGAGAAGGGCACTTCGCTCTGCGGCCCTCCCCAAAGCCTGCGGTCTCAGTACAGTAACGAGAAGAGCGTCGGCCAGATCCCGAGTGAGCGGCAGTCGACAAGAAGCCTGACAAGTCCTCCTCAAAACTGTCAAGGTCATCAAAAACAAAAAGGAGTCCGAGAAACTGTCACAGCCCATGGACATGTGACAGGGTTTCCTAGAGGGGACACTGGAACAGAAAAAGGGCATTAGGTAAAAACTAAGGAAACGTGAATGACGTGAGGATTCTGACAGTTAACAGTGATCCAACGATTCTGACAAAGGCACTGCACTGACGGGGTGCTGGTCACGCAGAAGCGGGGTGCGGGGGGCGGGCGCGCACGGCGCTCGTCAGCTTCTCTGTGAATCTAACATGCCCAGAGTGCCCAGAAACCAGTCTGAAAATTTACTTAAAAATCTGTTTTTGATTAGGCAGTACACTATTTAAAAGCTCGATACTTAAAAAGGCACACGGAGAGAATCCGGCTCGCCCGTCCCCTTCGACTTGCCGCCTGTGCAGGAAATCCCTTTCACTAGTCTGTCTCCCCAGTTTCTTATTCGACCGTGTGTGTTTTCTGTGCCTCTGACCTCCTTGCTGCAGCCTGCGGGTGGAAGGCAGGCCGCTCACAAACCCGTCACAGCTTTGCTGTGACACGGACACCGCACCCTTCACGGCCTCCCAAGCGACGCTGTTCTAGCGGGTGTCTCTGCGCAGCAGCTCCTGGCAACACCGGGAAGGGCGGACAGTGCGGCAGGAACTCCTGTGGGTCCAGAAACACGGTCGCCACGGAAACGGCGCGCTGCTCTGCCGTTAGGACTCAGGGACCCTCCAGTCCCACCTGCACCCGCGGGCCTGAGGCTCACGCAGGCCAGAATCACCCTGTCCCGTCCTTGCCTCCCCAGCTCTCCCCAGCACAGCCCCCTCGCAGCCCCCACCGCCGCTGCGAAGGACAAGGACGAAGGACAAGGACGCCCATGGTGTTTTCTCAGTCAATGACCTCAGGCTACAGATCCATATGAAAAACCTCTCTGGGCTGTTGTCAGATACCCCTGAATTAACATTTTTAACTTCAAAGAAAAGCTATCACGGGGAGAGATGAACATCTGCTCTTGTCTTTTAAACGGAAGGAAAAGGCTGGAAGGGGCGGAAAAATGCACCGAAGGCAAGCTTTCCTGAGAGCGGAATGGTCAGCACAGAGTGGTAAGATGAGGCGTACGTTCTTAAAACAGTGTCGAAGTTTCTACAGATAACACCATTACCCACACAATAATCTGATAAGCATTTATTAAACACCTACTGTGCGCTCAGTAGGCACTACGGGGTGCAGAGATACAAATGCGAAATGACGACTCCTGCCCTCAAGGAGCTCACAGTTTTAGAAACACACCTAAGTGCACCAGCGCACGACAGGGTGCTAGGGACAGCGACGCCGCCGCGTGTCGGGAGTGCGCGGGCCGGGGCACGCGAGGGTGGGCGCCGAGGCGGCGCAGGGAAGCGAGGTGCCCGGGAGCCGAAGTCCCGGGGGGCCCTCAGAAGGTGGAGGGGACACCAGGCCCCGAAAGGAGAGATGACTGGGAGCTGGGGCCAAAGAGAAACCTAAGCGAAAAGCACAGCAAGAGAAAGGCTCAGAGCAAGGGCTTGACGGCGCTGCTGGAAGCCACACGGGGCGAGCCGACGACCGACGGTGAGCACGCAGGTGATGCGGACGGCAGGGCCACGCGGACCTGCGGCCTCGCTGCTCTGACCCGACACCTGCTGGGTGTTCTGGGGAGGATGCCCGGGCCGCGAACGGGACGGGGATATAGAGAGAAGGAAGCCGGAAAGGAAGGATCCAGGAACCTGGGCCCCAGGAGACAGGGATCTGCATGGAGGGTTATGAAGGGAAGGCAGAAACGCAAGACGAGCCAGCCTCAAAACCAAAACTGAGAACTGCAACGGCTAAGCACGACTGGACACGCGATGCGCGGCGAGCCTGCTCAGGGTCCAGACGCTGAGCAACGATGCCTGTTTAGAAGGGAGATGGGGGCTGGGGGACAAGCCTGGGGCCTTCTGTTCTCAGACACCAAGCTGTAGGGAGCTGTCGAGAGATGACACACAGGGTGGGAAATACTGAGTTTCTGAAAAACAAAAGGTAAGTGTTAATCAAAATGCAGAGGAGACTAGAAAAGTGCTGAATAAAATGAAGACACGGGAACTATTCTCGGTACAGAAAGAAAAGCTAGGAATTGGAGGAAAATGACCAAGAAGGATCCCACAAGTCAAAGGAGAAGGAAATTGTTGAGATACTGAGGAAATTCACCAGTATGAAATATAGATGAAGAAGGGCAAGAACTAAGAAAGGCATAAATCTTCACCCACTGGCAACTCTAAGGACATTTCAGTGGAGTGCTGAGTACAAAAGCCAGTTCAGAAGTTTTAAAAACAGACTGAGGAAATGGATTGAACAACAGATGACGTTTAAACGTCATGAATGCTAGAAGAAAAACAACGCTAGACGGAAATGGGCAGTAAACTGCAGGCTTTCCAGATTTTACGCTGTAGGTTAACTCACTATTGTCACCCTAACTGTCCATCTGCCTTGCCTGGCCCATCGATATTTCTTTTCCCTCCATAATTCTACTTTCCTTGGGGCAGTCTAGAGAGAAATGTATTTGAATATGTAAGTATTGCTTTATCCTCCCAGTTACTCTTTTAAACGTGTTTTATTTACACAGTTTAGTCTTCTAGCCCTACCAAGCATCAAAAGTGTCAACACTTAGATATAACTATAAACCAAAACATTTTCAACCAATTGTAGTAATTGTAATGGATTTGCACTATATATACTGCACGATCCTGTCCCCAGTACCTCCAATAACTAGGGACACAACCCCCTTAAACGGCTGGCCAGGGTTAGGGTGTTCATTAGGGACATGGTGGTCAGCAGCACGGGCTCGAGCATCAGGATGTGTAGGCTGGAATCTTTGCTCTATCACGTACCAGCTGTGTAATCTTGATTAACTCATTCCACTCCCTGAGCCTCAGCTTTCTCATCTATAAATTGGGGGATATAATCATATTGATCACAGCGTGAGAAAGACTTAACATAGGGTTTGGCACACAGTAAGTGCTCAATAAACATCAGCCATTATCTAGAGCCTCAGAACCACAAGCAGAGCTAACTGCTCTCTGTGGGAATCGAGCACCATGTTCCGGCCCATCCACCTTGCTCAAGGCGGACAATCTCTGACACCTCAGAGGCCTTTCCTGCGACGATGCTGGATGGCAGGAGTTATGGAACTGTTTTTCATTCCAGGTCCCAACACGGGAAGCTGAGGAAGGCAGAAGGCAGCACTGGTGAACAGTTCATCAAATTAAGAGCATAAAAAGAGAAATCTGCAGGGTAAAGGAACTTCGTGCATGTCACTGTTAGCTCAAAATCAGGTCACACAGACCAATCAACAGTATTCGAATGCTAAAAGGGAGACCAAAAATGGGCTTCGACTCACACCCCCAAAGGAGCAACAGCCTTCTCCACCACGTCATCCTCCCTGGCCATTTCTGTGGGCTGCCCTTTCAAGTCAGTCTTTTTCACTTCCACCGAGTCAAACACTGGTCTGGCTATATGCTACTCTGAGTAAAGAGGTGTTAGCTGGGACATCTAGCCATTTCAATGTGTTGCTCTGCTAAGAGCTTTCATTGGGATAGAAAACAAATTACAGAAGTCTGTAATTTACACACCTGTCTAAATACGGGACTGTATGTGTGTACACACGTGTTCTCCCTCTGACAACGTAGCCATCCTGTGAACATCTGCACTCAAGAAGCACTGGCCTCAGAATCTCACGGAGGGTCAAGGCACAACTGACAGAGAGAGCAAGGGTCTAGACGTGACCAGATTTCTTTCCAGTTACTTGAAATTTCAAGTATATGAGAATTAGGAATGGTAATATACAGGTCAAAAACAAAAGAGGGAGGAGAAACAAAAGGAAGAATAAGAAAATGAAGGAAAACTAAAAGCACTGTTTTGAAAAGTTAACCAAGGAAACCAGGATGACAAATGACTGGTGGGTACCAGTGACTCACTGAAACAGGTGTAGACAGCCTTGACGACGGTGGTGAAGGGATGGTAAAGGGAAGGGACTTATGATCCCAAAGGTGGACCTTTATGGTGCAAGGTTTCATGACTGATTTTTAAGAACATAGTTAAGGGAACTTCAGTGGTAAGTGCTGTCCCTGCTCAGAACGGTCACTGAGCAGTCACGTGCTGCTCCTGGGTCTTCATTGGAATGGACACCCTATTCTCCTGAGCAGGTACAGTGGAACTGGTGCCAACCGTGGAAGATGACTTTGTAATTGGCCAAAAGTGACTCAACTCCGAACCGGGTAAATAAGTGGGTAACCAAACGGCCAAAAATGAGATGTGAATTGAGATAAACACAGTGTTTTCTTGCACGGTTTATCAAAAGGGGATCTTGAGAGTGTTGAGAACATCTGGAGAAGCGACACGTCTCATGGCCTTTAAATCACAACTGCCCCATGAAAGGGCCAACCCACACCTGGATGCTAAGTTCTCCTGTCACTTTAAACCTGCCTCACTACTCCACATAAAGTCCCTTGGTAGAATGCCGAAAGCCTCAAAGATGAAACACAGCGCCCGGTGACGGTGGGCTGGAAGATGTCTCCGCTGGACTACAGATGGCATGCTCCAGATTCAGAAGCAAGGAACCGTGGGCTGAAGCGCTCAAGAGGCAGCCACCGTAGACATATACAGCTAATGGTGACACCAAAAGAGAATGAGTGAGGTGCAGAGGCCACTGGAGGGGGTCCAGGGTCATGACAAGAGTGACAGACCACCTGGTCAGGAACCAGAGAGCAGTACTGTGATGGGCCGCAGAGACAAGTGTACGTTCTCTGTGGGGACTTAACTCTTCTTCAAGTCCCTGTCTCCTTCCTCCCATATGATGCCACACACAGCAGAGTGTAAACAGCTACCTGTACCACAGTGTACAGTGGGAGTGTGAAGAGAAGAGCCAGAGTCACCAAAAGGTACAACCATCCACGCCCAAGGGCAGGGGGCTAACCTCCACTCACCGCTCTGCACACCCCCACAACCATCACGAATGCGTCCACGTCCTTTCCTAACGTGGGCACTGGGGCCGGGCGTGCTGAAGGATACGTATGGGTGTCAATGATTCCGTGGGGCCAGTCAAAGTGACGTGTGAAGAAAAATGCTGTTAAAAATGTAGCATTCTAAGTCTGCGTGGGGATATGGCGCTCCAGTATCAGGAACCTCAGAATAAAATAAAACGCACACTGAGGCATAAATACATTAAGTGTCTGCAAAAACTGCTAGAGAACTGGCATCTCAGAGAGCTACGCACAAACAGAAATCTCACAGAGGCTGCTTCGATCGGGTTAGCCGCGTGAGTGCAACTTCAGGGTTATGAGTAAACGGAGAAGGGGACACAGGAGATGGGACGAGGCAGAAGAACCAGGAGCCGCCTCTCTCGAACCTACAGCTACTCACCCAAAAGACAAAGCTGAGTGCCTCGCGCTACAGCGAGCAACCCGCTCTACCGCTACTTTAAGCTTCTACAGGAGACACTAGGTCATCGGAGCTCCACTCCATCAGGACCTCCAACGACAGTCACACTAACCCACCTGCATCAAGGCACTGGCGCAAACACTGAAGGGCTATCCTAACTCCGCCACCGATTCTGACCCTACAGAAGGCTGTGGCGAGGACGAACTTCCTGCCCGTGCACTACACTGAAAGCCCTCTCGCCTGCATGTGGTTTCTCTAATGCTGAATAATGCCCACACTACGACTCGAGCGCTTTCCTAGACTCCTACGGATTCGGACTTTTCTCCACTGTGGATTCTCTGATGTCGAATGAGACTCGACCTCTGAATGAAGGCCTTCCCACACTCGCTGCACTGATAGGGCTTCTCCCCCGTGTGAATTCTCAAGTGCTGAATGAGGCCCGTGTTCCCATTGAAAGCTTTCCCACACTCTTTACATTTATAGGGTCTTTCTCCGGTGTGGATTCTCTGGTGCTCAATCAGGCCTGACTTCTGACTGAAGGCCCTCCCACACTCGTTGCACTTGTAGGGTTTCTCCCCAGTGTGGCTTCTCTGATGGCCAATGAGGTGTGAGCTCCGCCTGAAGGTTTTCCCACACTCATCACACTCATAGGGCTTCTCCCCAGTGTGGATTCTCTGATGTCCAATGAGGTGCGAGCTATGACTGAAGGCCTTCCCACACTCATTACACTCATAAGGTCTCTCCCCACTGTGGATTCTCTGGTGCAGGATGAGGCCGGCACTCTGGCTGAAGGCCTTCCCGCACTGATTGCATTGGTACGGCTTCTCCCCAGTGTGGATTCTCTGGTGCAGGATCAGGCCTGTGTTCTGACTGAAGGCTTTGCCACACTCCTTACAGTGATAGCGTTTGACTTTGTTGTGGATATCCTGATGGGAAAGAAGGGCTGACCTGTAACTGAAGGCTTTCCCACACACATTACACTGATAGGGCTTCTCCCCAGTGTGGATTCTCCAGTGGCGAACAAGGCCTGAGCTCTGAGCAAAGCTCTTCCCACATTCGTCACACTTATGTCGTCTCTCTTGGGTGGGATTTCCCCGCTGCCTCTCTAATCTGCCCAAGAGGTCTCGAGCTCCTCCATGCTCAAGGCTCCTGACAGCATCCCCGTTGCACTTGGCAGCCATCTCTCCATGTGGGTGGACTCCAGCAGATATTACCTGTTTCGAAGCGAATTCCCTGTTCTCATTCCTGGTCTCACCACCTGAAATAAAAATGTAATAAACATTAAGCCAACGTCACTTCCTATCCTTTATGTTAGGAGAAAGGAAATGAAGATAAAAGGAAAATACACATGGAACAGCTACGAGTAAATGCAGAGCTTCCATCGTCTCCAAAATGCCTTCATAAAATGGGGAGACAGGAGCAGGATCAGACTCAAGCCCACAGGCCAACAGGGGCACAAGCTGTTGGAGCGGAAACTAAGCTAGGGGAAGGATCAACTGAGAGAAGTGGAAGGAGTACAGAACTAATATAAGACTCAACGAGTGGGACAGAAATGGAAAAAAGCAGCAAACGGTCACTGAGAGGGAGGGGCACAGCAGCCCTAAGGGAGGGAAATCCACGCAAAGATCTTCCAGGGCCTGGGAGCACAGGGAACTCAGAGAACTAGTTAAAGGATGTCGACATCCAACGGGCACACAAACCAATATCCAGTTACGAACGTAAGGTGAGTGAGTCCTGGACTAGAAAATCAGTTTCATTTCAGACCTCGAGAAGTCTCGATGCTGTGTTTCTCTCTTGGATGCTAAGTTTAAACTCAACTATGTCTTCCAGGAAGCTCACAGCCAAGTGCGCATAAAAACAAACAAAAACCACAAATGATAATCATCAGAGCTCTCCTTACCCAGGGAGAACGTGTTTCTGTAATTCTCTGGCCTATTATCTCTACTCAGATCCTTCTGGGATGGATCAAGAAGCCACTCCTCTCGAATTAGGGACACGGCCATGTCTTCGATTTTCTCTAGAGTCTGAAACAAAACAAGATCCCCATTTGGAGATGGACGGGGACTGTCGCACAGCTCAAACGCAGGGTGGTCAGAGACCCCCACTGAGAGAGGGTCAAAAGCTGGGACCGTACTGTGTGAAGGGCTCTAAAGAGCTGGGAGGAGGAGGAGGAAAATGCACTGAGTGTATTGAGGGGGAAGAGGGAATCAAGGACCGATCTGTCTCTATTCAAAAAGATCCGGGGTAAGTTCTCGGTTGAGCGCCACAGATACTACCTGAGACAGCCACGGGGTTCAGTGGAAAGGAGCACAGCTCACCTGGAAGCCCGCTGTTAGAAGTGTAGCTGTCACTTGGTCTCCGGGACTTCCTTTCTGGGAAGCGGTGGGACTCTGAGAAGCAGATCCGGCTGAGAGAGAAGAGGGAGCCGTGAATGAGATCAGCCTTGTCCTGTGGTCGGGAAGCCAGCGGCAGCCCCTTCCAGACCTATTTGTCCATTAGCAGGTATGCAAGCCAGAGATTTACATATGAAAGGCTGGTATCCCGGGCTCTGGGTCCACACAAAACACCTGCACTTTGATGTCTCACTCAGCCTGAAGTTCCGTCAAGAAGACAAGGTGTCCTCATTTCCTAACAGGAACTGTTTTACAGTTTCTTCTCTACCACCAAAGCTGTACTGGATCCCGTGCTTGTTTCTTTAGGTGGTGGTCTCTGGGCAACTGAAAATGAGGACCTAACTCAATCCAGCTCTACTAACTCTATACCCTTTCTGAAACGTCTCCCAGGACGGCCTGTATCCGCTTCCTTGAGATGCCAGACAGCTCAATACCAGAATCGGGCAACGGGTGTTAGAACTTCAGACAAGAATTGTATTAATAACTGAACATGTTTCTATGCATCTTTAGAACTATTAAAAATTTACTTCTAATGAACTACTATAAACCTCATAAATGAAAAAAATAAGAAATGCAGGGCAAGGGAGAGATGAGACTAGAACATCTTGTCCTGTAGGAAAACAAGTTCTTAAAAAATGATGAGAAAATGTCAAGAGGATACAAGAGCCAGACTGAAGGGGCCTTCTCTGGCAAGGCAGCAAAATGAAGATAACAGAACATTTATGGGATAAAATAAGAATATGAGAGCCCATACGATAATAAAATAAAATGGGGAGAATGGAACCCTCTCCATTATGATAAACAAATAAATGTAGAAGAAATGACACAGTTAGAAAACTTATTTCCTAACTATCACGGTAACCACTTGATTCAGGCTAGAAGCATCAGTGAGTACTAGCCTGACGAGGCCCAGGATATTTACAGACTCCGCAGAATCTCCCCACAAATTACTTATTATTACAAAGAAAAAAACAGTAACTTTTTAATTATAATTAACCCAGGAAGAATAACCTTAACCACGTCATCAAAGATACCAGCACCAACAGCAGGACAAATTCCCACTGGAGCCCTGAGAAGGACACACCACCACTTCCGGGGGGTTCTCGCCAAATATACACAGCTTGACCCTAAATGTGAGGAAACGTCACAGAAACCCAAATAGCAGCCACTTTACAAAATAACTGACCTGCACTCTTCAAAAACATCAAGATCATGCAGGCAAAGAAAGGCTGAAGAACTATTCCAAATTAAAGAAGACTAAAAGGACAGGACAAATGACGGCCAACTGTCATCTTGGTCTGGACTCTGGAAGAACAGTCACCATTGAAACAAATGGCAAAACATGAACATGAACTGTGGACGGGATCAGTGTCTCATCGGTGACACATCTGACTGTGATGGAAAACGCCCTTATCTGAGGAAACACGCACTGAATTATTTACAAATGAAGCAGCAAAAAGATACCAGCAAAACCGCAAAAACGCCTTGTTGGAAATACACCAGGGTAACAAAACTGTGTGAATAAATAAGAACCCCGAAGCCTTTGACTTGTTCCTGAGTTAGCCCTGGGACTGACAGTCTGTCTGAGATCCACGTTTAAAGCAGGCCTCACGCCTGGTGGGCAAGGACGGCTTCTCCAGGAGCCTGACAGGTCCGGGGGTGGGGGGCCCGCCCCGCCTCTGCACCCCCCCGCCCGGGAAGCGTGGCTCCTCACCGCTCTCGTGCGGCCCCGCGAGCACCGTGGGTGTGTGCTGGGCGGCCGCGGGCTGGGGCTGAGCATCCGCAGGCTCCGGCGCGGGCTCTGAGGGCAGCCCCTCCTCCCAGAGGACCCTGTGTCCAAGCGCGCGAGCTGGGACCTGGAACACAGGACAGCTGCGTAAGGGAACCCCTCTGAGAAATGCCGTGAGCGACGTGTGGGACCGAGAGCACACCTCCAGGGACGCGCGCTTGGGAAGGGGAGCGGCAGACGCCGGCTACTTCGTCGAGAGGGCAGGGGCACGGGCGTGCTGATGTGCACCGAGGCTGAAGCGGGGAGCCGTGCCCGCCCGCCCCGCCGCGCCCCGCACCAGTGCCCTCGCTCCCCAGGCAGGCGGAGGACCGGGACAGCAGGCACAACGCAGCGCGATTCAGCGGCCACGCTTTTGATAAGGAGCTAGGAAGCCTGAGCTGTGGTTTCAGGCCCGCCTCTCACGTCGGGCGCCCCTGAGAAAGTAAGCTGAACCCCCTAAGCACCAGTTTTCCATGCGGCAAACAGGAACAATGACATGGTGCAGGGATGTACGAGGATAAAAGTGGGTTTATGTCCCCGAAAAGCAAAGAGCTCTACAGACACGAGCCCTGCGACCCTGCGAGCACGACAGACACTCGGGCTCAGCGCTCGCTGCCCACGGCACCCGCCTGGCTCCCCGGCCCAGCGCGCACACCTCTGCCCACTTACTGGCCGCCCCAGTATGTCGATCTGCCTCTCCACGTCCTCCAGCAGGGTCACCACCTCCTCGCTGTCCTCCAGCTGATGCTCCTTGACCAGCGCCTGCAGCTCGGCGGGCAGCATGGCCAGGAACTGCTCCAGCACCAGCAGCTCCAGGATCTGCTCCTTGCTGTGCACGTCTGGCCGCAGCCACTGGTGGCAGAGCGCCCGCAGCTGGGTCAGCGCCTCGCGCGGGCCCCGCGTCTCCTGGTAGCACAACTTCCTGAAGCGCAG
Organism: Eidolon dupreanum; assembly: GCA_028627145.1. NCBI lineage: Eukaryota > Metazoa > Chordata > Mammalia > Chiroptera > Pteropodidae > Eidolon > Eidolon dupreanum. The sequence goes on from CM053517.1 coordinate 59,191, forward strand.
GCGGAACAGCTCTTGGCCGGGGGGATGCTTTTCATGCAGACTCGAGTCCTGGTTCCAGCCATGGTCTTCCTCCACCTTGACAATGACAAGGTCCTCCTCGGGAACCTGGTCAGCTGGGGACCCGGCCAACAGCCGGCTCGGTTCTGCAGCCATGTGGGGCCGGAGACGCTCGGGGGGCTCGTCCCCAACTCCTGTGTTCTTTTACGAGAAGAGTCTTCGAGTGCCTCCCCTTTGAGGCCACTTCCTTAAGAAGAGGAAACAACAGAGTTAGGGTCGCTGACAGCCACAGCGAGTCACTGACACGTCTCTACGGGCTCCCTACCTCAGTCAGTTAAGAGATCCTTTCTGCTCTTCCAGAATTAGCTCCTCACCCTTTAGCCTTCTGTCATGCCAACCAACCCAGGGAGTTAATGCCTTCCTTCTGCTGTCTCTCCTTGGGGATGGGAAACGTGGGTAAACAAAGTCAAGAAAGCAGGTAGGCTGCATCCTTTTGGAACTCTGCACTTAACCTTGGCTGCCCTCAGTGCTGCTGACTTAACTTGGCTCAGTGTCTGCTACTCCAGCTGTCCTGTTCCTACGCATTTCAGCTCGCAACCGGTCCCTCAGCGGATGAGACTAGTCTAGCTCAAGGGGTTGTCAAGGGCCGTCACCGTTTGTGGCGACGACCTTTTCCTGAAGCAGGGAAGCTGAACCCCATGCTCGTATGCCACTACCGCACCGCAGACGACAGACAGGAGAAAATGTCACGGAAGGCAGCACCGCAGGGACGGAAAAGAACGTGACCAAAGGCAGCATGTCCAAAAGCGGCTGGCAAGAGACGCCAAAATCGACAAAACCGCAAACCACAGTCCACAAGGGGACAGAGGCAGGTGCTTAGAAAGAAAATCAGACACGTATAGTTTCTGACGTGACTCTTCAGAACGGTGCCTCTTTCAGGGTGTTAGGGGAGAAGGTGGTGGGAGGTTGGTCCATAGTCTCTACAATCTAATAAAAACACAGAAAAAAGCCCTTGGGCACAAAAGTTTAAGTTCAATTTCAGCAGAGTTCACAGACCTACACCCACCCAAGAATTCCAAGAAGAGAAGAGCCCCTAAAGAGTATGGAGAGAAAAGAAAGAGAACTCGAAAATTACCTTTAGACAAGGCTGGGAACAATAGTTTGGGGAGTAAACTACAGGAGGAAGAATCGAGGAGCAAGAGATCAGTTTGAATATGATGATTAACATCAGAAGATTTAATTCACGGGTGATGACGTCACAGAGAAGAGGCGGGATTTCCTGGAACAGTGAGATTGGAGGGGAGAGTGAATCTGGCCAGGAGGTGGAGATTTTGCAGAGTGTCTGAGATAAGTGTAATTGGTTTTATCTTAAACAGACAAAATTAACATCCAAGGTCTTTAAATGTTTTTAAAATCAACTAAAATTGATTAAAATCTTAAATCTTCTTAAAATAGCTACTGATAGTTTAAAAACTTAAAAGCTCGTTACCATGGGCCATGTATTCTGAGCTTTAATTGTTTAGAATGTGATGCTGCATAGTTAGTCTTGCCATGTGTTCTTATGAATTTACTTAAAGCCCAGGCTCATCTTTAAATGCCGAACTGACCACCTTCCATCTTAAAATCAATCCTCATCAATAGTAGCTTTAAAACACTTCAATGTAAACAGCACACCATTCAAAATCTTTATATTGGTGGTAAATGAAAATGTTACGTTAAGTAATATATTATGTTACATATTATTAAGTAAAGCCACAACAGCAAAACTTTGATGGAAGTGATCTAATTATTAGGTTTGTTAGCATTTTATACCAAATCAGCAAACAAGCCTCGTCCATTCTCCAACATGACTATTCTTTCTAGTAGCTACTTTTCCATTTTTTGGTCTCTTCCCTCTCCAGTCAGACAGTTTTTTGACCATTACAACCTATAACTAACCAAGAACAAAGATAGGTACTACAAAGTCAATTCACAACCTACCTTCCTCTCAAAGAATTATGTGCATACACATCTACGTCGGGTGGGTAGAAACCTTTGGACAAAGACTGCTTCTTACATTGTCTTTTAAGAACAGCCAGTGAAGTTTATGGACTTAGGGAGTTAAAACAGTCAACCTTGGAGGCCTTCTCTGGCCTCAAACGCTATAATTCAGTGAAGCACTGAAGACACAGCTCAGCTTTTAACACCATTGTTTTTTCGACAGATGAAGAAGAAATTTTTTTCCTCTTGCACCTCTTGCAGACCAGTTAAGTATAATTTGAGATGTTTGGGAACTGAAAATAAAAACAAGAAAGATATTTTCCAGGTTGTAAGGATCAAGGAAAGGTAGGTGAAGCCAATACTGTGCTTTAGTTATCTCAAACTGCACAAGCTGAACGTTTTAACGTGTATCACATTTTACAATTAACCACAACCGAAAGTGAAAACATTTGCATTTTCCAAAATAACGGTTACTGCATAAACATAGTTAACTAATCAAACAACAGAAGTACAGACTGCTCTTAGAGGTGGTAGGGGCAGTCGACGCTGCCTGGCAATTACTGGCGCAGGACCTGAGCTCTGGAAATAGGGCCCCTCCTACCAGGTCCCCAGACTTTGGCTTCGGTTGGCTTTAATAAGCGAAGTCAAGTGTTCTGGAGAGGGCTGAATTCTACATTACCCCGAAATGTTTCTTTTGTACAATTACCCAAGTCAACATACCACCATTTCCTGAATGCACTACAAAGAACTAAATAACCTAAAGGTAAAAATAGGTTTCCACGGTTAACTGGGGCTTCCAAAAGCAAAATATACCTTTTATTAAAAAATGAGAATTTTATTGTGAAGGAAAGGCAAAACTGCTACGTCAAAACAATTCAGATCGTGGAAACAGTCGTGTAGACGATAGCGTGGAAGCGGTTTCTCATTTTAAGACAAATAACAGCACGAGACCATCGGTGATGAAGAAAACGAACCCCCATAAAAGGTTCCCTGGCAAAAACTGGGGGGACGCGAACGCGGCCTGCGCCGGCACCTCCGGGGCCCCGCGACCGTCCCAACGGCCCGGGGCCGCCTCTCGGAGCCCCGGGCCGCGCCGGCGGCGGCCCGCTCCCCCTGGCCCGCACTCACCGCGAGTTCAGGCGCCGCCCGGGCCGGGCCGGGAGGGGAGGCTGCCGGGGGCGACCGGACCGGGAGGCGGGGCGGGGAGAGAGGGCGGCGGAAGCTGCGCGCCGGCCAGGGTCCGCCACTCCCCAGCTTCCCACCCGCGGGGGCACAACAGCCGCCCCGCGCATCGTGCCCCACAGGCACTTCCGGCGGCGCTCTAGGAACCGGCGGCCTGACGGCTCTATGGTCGGCGCCTCTGGCTCCTCCCGCGCCTGCGCCGCGCGCCGGGGAGGCCTGCGGTGCAGCGCGCTCGGTCGCGTTCCCCGGTACGTCCCTGTCCCTTTCATAAAAACATCCAGTTCTCCCGCAGACTGCACATTTCTCAGGAAGTCCTGTTAGTCATCGTTTATGTTTTTTTTTTTTTTCTTTTTAAATCCCTGTGGCACCTAGGAATAGTTTATTCAGGTCTTCCTAAGAATCGTAATGGAATGTTATTGTCCTATCGGCACGTATGTCCCACTCTTTCGTATCTTAATGAATTGCACTCGCTCACAAAACCTGCGTTCGCAGCCCCGCTTTTCACGCCCCGAATCTGGACCCAGTTTTAATACCGCCAAGTTCGGGAAACATCTGTCTTCCTTCTTTATATACCTGTTGTATCAAAGTTTTAGCTTTTCAGACCTGTAGGATTTCGGGGGTGGAGGTTGTGGGAAACGTCTTTTACTTTTGCTGTTTCGGTCCCACGTTTCTCTTCCTTCTGCAAGTTGCCTAACGACCATTTATTCTGAGCTCTCGGGCGCCCCTCAGGTCTTCACCTTCACTTCCCCTCTTTTGTTCCTGCTTAAAGCCACCACCAGTTTCTATCCTGTCCCCAGCCCTAACCCAGAAATATTTTGTCCACCCACCTGAACCTAATCTTAGTAGTTTTGATTTGTTTTTGTCATTACAACGAAACAATAAAGATGGAGAAGTTTCAGTGCTTCTAGACTCTCAAAACACTTACCTTTGTTCTTCATTTCATAGCTCTTGTCTCCCAGCTGGGGATGGTAACTGGAAGAGACTGGCAACAGAATAGAGCTCTGCTCTCAGTTTTTTCCATTGCAAAAAATTTTAAAAACCAAAGCCGTGCACATAGGTAGTTGAGAAGTAAAACAGCATCATGACCGAGGTGAAGATTTCTCAAAAGGCACTGATGATAACAGATAAAACTGATAAAATCTGACTCCATCAAAATTTAAATCTGCTCAACAAAAAAGCAGCATTAAGACAGAGTAAAGAAGCTGCAAACTGGAAATATTTGCGATATATATTTTTGACAACTGGAATTCAGAATATATAAAGAATTCTTACAACTTTGTCATAAGACAAACCGGCATTACTGGTAATCAAGCCATAACTAAAGGACAGAAGGCCCAGCTACAAGTTAGGAAGGGAAGAAATCCAACCGTCCCAAATCCAGTTCTTAAATGAATGGCCCCCCCTGTCCTTTGCAGCTGTGGGTCCTGAGGTTAGCACTCCAGGGGTCCCTGGAGATGCACACCTGGCCCTGGGCTCTCTCATGGCAGTTTCCTCTGCTTCTCCAACAGACATCCCAATTGCGTATTCTTTTCCAGAAATTCCTCAAAATTTCTGACCAATTCTTTGTGTTCTAGCACAATTTTTTTTTTTAACATTTTTTCAGTCATTTAAGCAGGTATTTTGGTAGGGAGAGGAATTAGATATGTGTATCACTTCCAACTTGAGCTCAAAACAAGTCACTTTTTTTTTCTATACCACCTTATCTCCCATTTTCTTGTTTTTACACACTCCACTTTCAGATTCTTAGAGAAGGCTCTCTGATTAAAGTAAAATTTTGAGCCGAACCTTGATGGATGGACAGGGTTTAGTGGAAAGTAGAAGGAAGTACACTTATAGAGGAGGGAACAGTATATATAAGCAACAGTGTGGTACTAAGTGAAGTAGACACGAGAACCCACCACCTTGTATTAGGAAAGCTGTTAAAGAGATTCACAAAACAATTAATTCCACTCCTCTCACTTTTTTTTTTAATATAAATTTCACAAAATATATTGGTTAACATGTAATGGATATGCTATTGTTAAGGAATAGATATTTTTAATTCCTCAGTTTTAATTTTTAACACATCAAATTTAGACAAATAATAACCCACGTAAGTTCTCTGGGGTCTTCACTAGTTTTTAAGAGCATAAAAGGTGTCACAAAGTATTTGAGAATTACTGTGCTAGTCCATGTACCATTTATGAAGTGACCTTGGTGAAACTGAAATGCAGAGCAACTAAGGGGAATCTGGGGAACCCCTTTGAGGCCCTAGGTATGGAAAATATTTGGAATCTACATAGAAATTGTTCTTTGCTTATATGAATAATGAAAATACAAGTAACCAGAGTCTAATTTTTTTTGTGCTTTGATGGGGCAGCTATTGTTGGATGTAGCAACTCTGGGAAGTTTAAAATGTGTCATCTAATCCCTGATGTGGCTACTATCAGTGGTTTAGATGAATTAGATGCTTATTTTCCATAATATGAAGTCAATATATATTATCTATATAAGATCTAGAAATGGCAGTGTTAGCATGCTACTTATAAATATGGAGGTTAATAAAAGTAAAGTAATTAAAGTGGTTGTCTCTGGGGGATAGATATTGGTAGAGAAGGGAGGATTGAGGCCTGGTGTCCTGTTGAATTTTGCTTTTTAAATTTTGAAGCCAAAAAGAAAAAAATTAGATTGTTCATTATCTTCAAGTATGGGCATCCTCGTTTCTCCTTAGTGTCGGTTTCTGATGGGGATGCTATCTTGTAAAAGTAATTATACTCTTTTTATGGAGATGAGGTAGTAATCTAAGCTTTCAATTTGAATTACTAGGTTATTGTATTTACTTTACTAATCATCTTTCTCCAATTATAATACACTCTTTTTTTTTTTAAGCCAAAAAAAGCGCTATTATCGCTAAATCGTTTTCTTTCAGGGCGTTTGTACTTTGTCTCCTGTTGCTACGGAAGCCTCCTCAGGTGTCCCCTTTGCTACCTTTCTGAACAGCCACACTAAATCAGAGCTGGAAGGCACCTTACCTGATTGACTCGAACAGCAATGCCCTTCAGGATTCTCTGCAGTGATAAAAATGGTCTCTGTGCCGTACAGCACAGTAGCTACCAGCTACACGTGACTTCTGAGTACTCCAAATGCCCCATTTGAATTTCCACAGCCATGTGCGGGTGCTGGTGACCATGCTGGACAGCACAGTTCCAGACCAGTCTCCCCGTCTCCTTCCTGAGACTTCGAAGAGAAGGATTTAGTCCCAGGTCAGGGTCCTGCACCCCTATCGCCCCCCCAGCAACTCTAGGTCAGGGTCCCGCACCCTGTCACCCACCCCGCCAGCAGCTCCAGGTCAGGGTCCATCACCGTCGCCTTTCCCAGCAGCTCCTACTGAAGGGTCACTGTTGTAATGTTTTCTTTAGCCTCCTGTCTTTTCTGATGGTTTCCTTTTTAATCATCAGCAAACAAAAAAATTTACACAAAATGATTATACCCCCTACTTTAAAAAATGGATAAGTATTTAGGCCATTATATCAATAATGATGAAAAACAAATAGTATTGTTTTAGTTCTTAATTTCAAAGACAGTTTTCATCTATTTTAACTTAACACAGCATATCTCGTGGGCCCCTATTACGTATATACACAATGCAACTAACTAAACCACAGATCTAATCACTAAGAGTTGTTTTGAGAATAACTAAGGGACGATTAAATTCAATGCCCCACACTTAGTAACTTCGGAAACGACCGTTCTCCAAGCCCATTCTACCATGTCCTAAATTAATCTTCAGTCTGGGGAAGTGAAGGTGTGTTTGAAAGATGCCGGGTGGGCACGGAGGCTGGGAACAGAGGAGGTACGAGAAGTCATTCAAGATAAAGAACATGCGGCCACTCCTAAGTGTTGCCTTCCACTAGTTTAGATCTTCGAAACAACAGAACGATCTAGTGAGTTAACCAGCCAGACTGCGAACACCTTTCAGATGTTCTCTGAACAAACCGAATTGACACGTTCTGGATGAGCGACCATGATGAGCCCAGGCAGGTTTGGCTGTCAGTGTCCTTTAAGCTGCAGCAACCTGACAGACCACGAAAGCCCCTGGGAGTCGGCAGTGGTGATGGAGAAGAGTGTGGTCCTTGGGGACCTATCTGGGACAGCACCTGCCACCCAGGGACCTGGGTCTTTGGAACATTCTGCAGTGCCAGCTAGGAGCTGGGCCGGGGTCGGGGCGGGGGGAGGGGGAAGGGCAGCAGAGTCCAGCATGGAAATCGGCCCAAAGGAAGTGTACCCCCAAACCCAACCCAGAGAAGTACTCGCGCGAACCCTGCCTGGAGGAAATACTCACGCGAAGCCTTTCTGGAGGAAGTGCTCAGGTGAACCCCACCCAGGGGAAGTGATCAAGTGAACTTCTCACGGCAGAAGTAAACTCGCCCCCGGAAACTGCCAAAAAATCCACAGCGTATGTGGCAGTAAAATCCTGGTTACAGTGCTGTGTCCACCTCCTCCAAAACCTACGGCCAGGTCCACTCGAACACCGTTCCCAACCTCTAATTCCAACTCCAGCCTGATTTCCTTCCACTTCCCTCCTGCCTGATTTGACTCTGCATTCTGACCTCTTGCCTTGGACACTCATGGTTTCTACTTCCTAGCATGACCCCTGGACTCAGATTTTGGCCTACATATTGGAATGCCACCGCTGCATATGTCCTCTTGATTACGTTTAGCTTGCTTGTGTCCACGTTTTACAGCGGTGTTCGGAAAGCACTCTTCTGTGCACGTTGCTTACGCTACTCCACTCCTGGCCCACCCGAACTCTTGTGCAGAATTAACTACGGTTGAGGATCATTCTCTTTCCCTGAACCACCGCCCCCCCACCCCTGCTGTTCTCATGGTTATCTCCCAAAAGGGTCTTTATCTTTCTTTCTTCACTGCCATAGACTAACCTATTTCTTAGCCTCCCCCAGATTCTGCTCTTCTGGTTTGACTTCAGCAGCCAATGGAAGAAGAGCCACATCCCGTCTTACAGAACGTGCGCTCAGAGGTGATGACCGTATGCAGAACAGCAAGCCAGAGAACCAGAGAGAGAGGAGACAGTGCTTGTTCGGCCATTCGATATTTATTTATTCAAAGTTTTTCATGTTTTGCTATCTCCTTAGCATTCCCATATAAATATAAGTCCTTTACATTAATAGGTTTTCCCTCTTGTGAATCTTCTGATGTTGCCTAAGGTGAGAGCTCTGACTGAACGCCCTCCCACACTCATTGCATTCATAGGGTTTCTCTCCAGTGTGGATTCTCAGGTGTCGAACAAGGTATGAACTCGCTCTGAAGGTTTTCCCACATTCTCTACATTCATAGGGTTTCTCTCTGGTGTGAATTCTGTGATGCAGAATAAGATGTGACTTCACGCTGAATGCTCGCCCACATTCTGGGCATTCAAAGGGTTTTTCGCCAGTGTGAATCCTCTGGTGTCTAGTAAGATCTGAGTTCCCTGCAAAGCCTTTCCCACACTCATTACATTCATATGGTCTCTCTCCAGTGTGGATTCTCTGATGTCTAATAAGCTTTGAGCTGTGTCTGAAAGCCTTCCCGCATTCGTTGCAATAATGGGTTTCCCCTCCACTGAAAATTGCTGCATGTTTCATAAGGGTTGGACTCTTGAGAGATTTTCCATATTGGTGAATTTTTTCTCCAGCATAAATTTTTTGATGCTTAATAAAACCCGAATTCCATTTCAGACTTTGGTCAAAGTTACCATGTTTACAAGATTTCAAGTGTGTAAATTCATTTGAGTTCAAGTTTAAGCTTCTCTCAAAGCCATCATGATTTATTTTACCTGTAAGTGTATTTTTGTGGGTGAGGATTTTGCTAAATCCTCCATCCTGAGCAGATGATGGTCTCTGAGACTCCCCAGGTTCGTTTTCCTGTTGCCTCTTTATCCTGCCTGCAGGCTTAGAGAAGTCCTGAGGCTCAGCTGATACTTCTGATACAATTCCTGAAATTCTTCCTGATATGATTCTCTGTGATTCCATATTTTCATGAATGTCCAGATTTGGCATTGACCCACTGTTTTCACTTCTATGATCTAAAATAATAATAATGGTAATGATAATGATAATAATAATAATAATGAGGTAAATATCTGTTTGCCGAGATGGAAGAAAAGAAAATGTTAACATACACCCAAGATACCTACTATTTGGTACTCATTTGGCCACTCTAAAACTGTGGCCTTTCAAATGAGAGGCCTAAAGGACATAAAAGAAAGAATTGGTAAAAACAAGTAATGTATGCAGTGGTTGGCAGGGAGAGGAAACAAACATCCGAGGATGCCATTTAAATAGAAAAGACTGGGAAGAGGATCATCACTAGCAAGAATAGAGGGAAGACAAAGTAAGGAGAAAGAACTATGCAGTGTGACTGCTGGGTCTTGGGGAACTTTGGGTCTGGCACATTTCTCGGGTTAGGCTCATAGGGAAAAGGGGAGCACCACCTCAAAGAAAGCAGTTGAGGACACAGATGCAGGGAGAAATGTAACGTTATACATGACACTGGGGTATGTGTACGCGGAAGGGAAAACTCCCACCCACCTATCCATCCATCCATTTCTTCTTCATCTTCCATGGCTAATCAAGTTCTGTCACCACGTTCTGCTGAGTGTCCCTTTCTCTACATTTCTGTTACCATCCCCTTGGTCAAGAATCTCAGCAAGAAAAGCCTCCTTGCTGTTTTCACTCTGAACTATTCTTCTTCGCGGTCATCCTAAATATCTTTACCAGACTAACTTGTTAAACCCCGTCAACCCTACCATAAAACCTTCATCTCTTCGCTTCCACGGCACATCTGAACTCCTCGGCCTGGTTCCCAGGAACCATTTATGGCCTAGTCGTCACAATTCCTACCTTCCAGCTCGTGAAGCGGTACTGTGCTCAGGACTCTGTGCTGTGCTGGACTCCAGAAGCCCTCTTTCTTACAGGGTTTCCTTACTCTAGAACATGCTAGGGCAGGAAACGGGGTTCAGCAGTGCTGGTCTTAGGGTGGAAAGGTCTTAGGAAAAAGGTAATTTTCAGATGGCATGGATGGAAATGTTTCCAGAACAAACTTGACAGCAGAATCTGGGTATTCAAAAAAATTACTGCAAATTTTCCTTGGGTTTATGGGGGGTGGGTCGCAGCTAAAGTGGTACTGAGTCCATGAACTTTTAAACAGATGAGTTTTAAAACAGCAATGAGTATTCAACAGAGGAAATCTCCAAAAGTATGGCCAACTTTCTATAAAAAACATAAAAGAGATTTTTAAGATTAAAAGTACAAAAAAAGCAACAATATGGATCTTGTTCTATGGATTTGTGAATTATGTTCTGGGTATATGATCATGCACCCACCTCTTTACCATTTTATACACTTCTCTATTATGTTTTGTTTCCATCCACATGTTTTTCATCTTTTGCTACTTTTCTCATTCCCTGATGTTTTCTCATTTGTTTTTCTTTCCTTTAATTTGCCCCTAAGATAAAAATACCCTGTGTTTGGAAATGTTCTGGATAAAGAAACAATGGAAAAACAGAAATATTCTGAGTAAAAAAGCTCTCTCTCTCTCTCTCTGCCTCTCAACTGGACAATGACCCTAGGAAAAGTTCCCTGCATCTCACTGCTTAACCAAGGAAAGGGGCACCTACAGCATGAGGACTGCTCAGAGAAGGGACATTCACCTCCACGCCCTTCGTGGCAAGGCCTGCACTGAACACTGCCTCTTACCAGAGTCCAGGAGGAGACGGGGTTCTGGGGAACCACGAAGGTCTCTGGTGTCCACTGGCGGGAGCGGGACACTAGGTGCTGGCCCAGGAGATGCCACCGTTCTCCAGAATATTTCTTGTCCATGTCCAGGGATTGGAACCTGAGAAAAATACAGTACATTTGGGCTTATGACAGAGTCCCTGGAATTAAACATCGTCCAAAAACAAAGAGCACCTCCTGCGGGGATGCAGAACTGGGGACGGGAGAGCGAAGTCTGACTCCACTGCAAGATGCGGCGCAGCACGAACGGCGAGCGCGGGAGACCCGACGCACACGGGGCTGCGCGCTCGTCCGCGGCTCGCTGGGTCTCACTGGCCGGCGCGTCCCAGGCCCTGCCTTCCCACGTGGGGGTCCCCCGTCCCGTGTACCTGGGGCGTGGCTGCCTCCGCACCTCTCCCCGCATCTTCCAGTATGGTCACCGCCTCCTCGCCGCTCTCGGGGCCATGTTCCCGCACGCGGGCCCGCAGCTCGGCGGGCAGGGCGGCCAGGAACTGCTCCAGCACCAGCAGCTCCACGATCTGCTCCTTGCTGTGCGCCTCGGGCCGCAGCCACAGGCGGCAGAGCCGCCGCAGCCGGCGCAGCGCCTCGCGCGGGCCCGCAGCGTCGCGGTAGCAGAACTGCCTGAACCGCTGGCGGCAGCGCTCCCGCCGGGCGGGCCCCCTCTGCGGGCTCGCGGCCGGCCTCCCCCCGAGGTCGGCCTCCCCCGTCCTCACCGCCGGCAGCCCTGCGTCCTCCGGAAGGCGCTGAGCTGCAGCTCTCGCTGACTCTGCCGTCATCTTGGGATACAATGGGCTCCCGGAAAACCCCCTTCTGCTCTGTGAAGGGTCTCAGTTCCCAGAGCTCTCCTGAGAGGTGAAGAAATCGCTATGACTATCGAGGAGGAGGAAACACGGCATCAGAGAAACAGTCACGGGCCGTTACACGGAAATGCACTGGGCATTTACTGTGTGTCAAAGCACCGAAATGCCTGCTGTGTGAACACAACTGTTACATCCTCTCTACCTCAGAGCGGCTTAAAACTTAAAAACGAGGTAATTTAAATGAGAAACATTAAATGTAAGATAAACACAAGGCAGCATTAAATCTTAACATGCTACATGACTGTTTGTAAGTCACGAAGACAATAAGGACCGAAGAAAAGGTGACGAAAGTGCTTCACAGAGTTGGAGACGGGGAAAAGCACAGCACGTGGCGATGGTCAGAGAAAGCTTAACGAAAAAACTAATTCTGAAGAATGGAGAGAATTTGATGAGGATGTGGGAGAGAGAGAACAGTAAACTACAAGTACAGAACAGCGCAAACTGGTTAACAGTAAGAAAATAGAAGCAGGAAAGCAAAGTTTCAGTCGGTTTGAGTAAGAAAATTATAGAGGTAAAGGCCCTACGCTAGAAAGTCTCAGATGTCAAAGTTCATGGTTCAGAAGTTGTCTTTTAGGCACTGGGAAGCCTATGAAAGCTTGTGAGCAGAATGACCTGACAAATACTGTTTGTGGAGATTAACACATCGCCCATTTCCAGGATGGACTGTAATATGAAAAGAGAGAAACAGAAAGAGGCCACTGTGTGCATACAATGAGGAAAGTACAGGCTCGAATTACTGTAATTATCAATTCAGAATTTGGAACTAGGATTACTTATAAATTTCATAAATGATGAAATAGGGCAAATTTCTTGAAAGGCAGAGGTTAACAATTTGTCAGTGCAACTGCTCCCTCCCCAAAGGTCTCAGATAGCTTTCCTTTCGTCTCAACAGTTCCTTCTGTCTTCCTAGTTCCATGGCTCAGGCCGGGTCTTGCACAGTGAGGCCTACTAACTCACGATAAAATCAAACATAACAAACCAGCAACACGACTTTCTCACCTGTCTTCTGTGAGCCTTGTTATTGAGTATCAGTTCCCCAAGCTGTGTCAGCATGTGGGAATGGTCGGCCTGGTTTCTGAACTGAAGGACTGAATAACAGGAGTTCAGAGGTGCAGCCTGGAGCACAACAGCAAAATGCAAATATCAGTCTTTCAAGTCTGTCGACCACACATTTCATTGACGACTGACGGTTGCAATCTTAACACAAGCAAAGCAGTGGGCTTGATGGTGCTCAGCAGTGGCTTCTAAAATAGTCTGAGTTCAGAGCTGGGCTCACTGCCTGATCTTCATGTGGGGATTTTGTCAGAAACAGTTTCTCGGGCCTTCCTCTGGAGATGCTGGTTAGTTAGGATGGAGTACTAATAAGTTAGTCTGGGGTACACTTGAAATTTGTACTCTGATGTACAGCTAGAAGGAATTAGAAAATAAAAATGTTTGAGTTTGCAAGGAATTTCCAAAGTAATTGGGGAAAATGACACAATACACATATGGATATAAAACGTTTAAAAAACAAGACATGTTCCACAGAGCAGATGCATTGAAAATGCTTGATAAATGTTCAAAGCTGAATAAACAAGTTGCATGGTGGACACACTGAAGAACCTAACGATCCTGAGGTAGGGAGAGAATGCGTGTGTATGTGTACAAATGGGAGTAAACATTTCCTGGAGGTGGTTGGGCTTGAACTGGATAATAAAGGATGAGAGAGATTCAGAAAGGCAAAAAGGAACAGGAAGAGATGAGGATGTGGGAATGAACAGCAGGTTGATGGTGAGACCAGCTTGCTGGGGGTGGAAGCTGCAGGGACTAGAATTCCACTGCCTCTAACACGAGTTCAACATCTACTCTGACTTACGCCAGTTCCTAATACATAACATCTGTGAATACCACCTTGTATTATTTTTAGTTGTTGGGCTGTTTTTCTTCAATTGACTGGAGCTCCCCGAGGTAAAGGACTGTGCATTATTAATATTCATTTTTAAGTTCTCGTGCTTGTTGATTTATTCAATAAAAGTGAAAATAAGGTGAGTTTGATTTGCTTTGTGTTTTGGATACTCTATATTTAATATGATAAGGAGACACCACTTGGAAAAACACGTCCAACAGACATTGTGAGATTTTAATGGGAAAGAGCTAGGAATGGCAATATAGATTTAGACAAGACCCATGGAAAGGGCAATGGAAGGTAAGTATCAGGAATAATTCTCCAAGAGTATGCAATGTGGATCGCAGGCTCAGACTGAACCTTGGAAACAGAGTTTGAGTGAGAATAAGTAGGAACAAAGTTTAGCAGTGACAGAGGGCAAAAAAGGGAGTCAGTGCTATGGCACATCAGTCAGTCTCAATCCTTTGTCTTATGGGACATTCGTTTGATAAAGGCCTGACTGCACTTCTTGTTCTGTTTCCTAAATGTGTTGAGCGCTTACCGGGTAGTGTCCTAACGCTTTATGGGCATTACCTCATCCAGCATAGGAAGTTGGGCAGTGAAGTCAGCCTAGAGATTCCACGAGTCCCTTACACGTCAATGCTCACGAGAATTAGCTGGTTCTATGGCATGTCATCTCCTTTGACAGCTTAAAGTCCCATGTCCAGGTGTTTTATCACCTCTTACCATTTAAAACAGTCCACAACTCTAGAGGGAATTATTTAGTCTTCAAGGATTAGATACAGTCCCCTAAAGCTGGTTTTTAAAGGTCTTCCTAACTTCAAGGTAATACACATTCATTCAGCATCTGGAGCGTTACAATGCGGGGCTGGGGGACAAACACAGAAAGAAGTAATTAATGCTGCTGCTAAGGCGGGGCTTCGGTCAACAGCCGGGCTCCCGATGGACGAGCAGGTCCCCGGCGCGTCCGCTGCGGCAGAAGGGCCGGGAGGGCTCGGCCGGTGGAGCGCGGGGAGGCACCTGCCGTCCCTCGATGCGGAACCAGGGCGGGGGCTCAGCGCCGGCCTCACTGCGCACCCGCACACAGGCCATACTCACTAAGCAGTTACCGTGGGAACCAATTTCACCGGGAGGCCGGGGGCCCCTTTTCCCACGGAGAAGCGGTCGCTCCTCCGGGGAGAAGCAGGCGTCCGGGACGGCCTCCCGGCGGCTTCCTCCGGCAGAAAGCGGAGCCGAAGCGGACGCCGCCCCTGGCGGTCTCGCCCGACTGGGCCGGGACACTCCTCCCCACAGAGCCCCCGAAGCCCGGCGGCCGCAAGGGCCGCACCACGCCCCCTCGGCCCTGACGGTGACGCAACGCGCGGCGGGTTACTATAGAAACCACCCCTCCCCACGTGGCCGGCGCGAGTGCCGTCCGACGCCGAGCCCCGTTCCTCCTTGCCTCGGGATCCCTCCGAGGTCCCGGGTCAGGGCGCCGCAAGGCTGCCGCAGTCTCGAAGGGGACATAGTAGGGGCTGGGTGTTTGGAGGGCACGAAGCGTCGGACACCTGGGTCCCCAAGCCCGGACTCACCTCTCCCGCGGGCCCGGTTCTGATCGGCCACTTCCGGTGGGAGGACGCAGCAGCGTCGCTGCTCGCGGTGTCGGCCCGGCGACCGCTGAGTCTGCGCAGAAGGAGGCGGCCCCCGCTGACGGCGCCTCCCAGAAGCCTCCGGGCCTCGCGGCGCTCGGACTCGGTTTCCCAGGCGCCTGCGCGCGGTGCGGACGCCCCCGAGCGCGGAGGAGGCGGGGCCTCGGCTCCAGCGCGGCGCCCGGAAGTGGCGCCCCCACCGCGCGGCTCCTGCGCGCGGCTCGCGGTGCAAAGCCGTCCCGGGCGCGGCCGCGTCCCGCAGCCTGGCGCGAGCCGTGACCCCGCCTCCAACACGCGAACGTTCTCAGATGTTCCCAGGCCATGAGCAGCACGAAACGAAGTGTTATATTTACTATTTCTCTTGTCCGTCGCCAAACCTGTTACAAAGTTTGCTTATCGTTCCCTTACCTTTAAAAAGATAGTCTTTTAGATACACATGCATGGTCAAACAGTCCCAGGTTCAGTGTTACTTGTTTTTGATCCAAAAGGCATCACGTCGTAGGTAATATTATAGTTCTTTCTTTTCACTCAATATATTACTAAGATTTATCCATACTGTTGAGTTAATATTAATTTTCGTTATCGTCTGATCCACTTGTGAGTATTGCAGGGCATTCGTCCGTTTTCCCCTAGATAAGCTGATGACGCTGTCACCTCGCTTCTGGATTGCTGCAGTAACGTGGTCCCTGTGCTACTTACCAGTGTCCCCCCAGTCTGTTCTCAGTAGAGCGGCCAGAGTGACACTTTTGACTGTAAGTCCTATCATGCTACTGCAGGGTAGGAGAATATGCCTCCCCAGAACATGCCGCTTCAATACATTGGTTATATCTCGAGCTGTAGGCACTTGAAAAACAGCAGAGGCTTTTTCTTACCGCCCCTTATCCGGCTAAAGGCAACAAAAATTCAGGAAACTACCAATCCAATGTTTAGTTTTTACTTTTCTCTCACTTTATAAATCTTAAATGTTACAGAGCAAAATATTTTTTCAACTCAGTCTGCATGTTATACAAATACCAACCTGTCATGAATCGTTTCCTACTAAAATCATTGGGCCTGTTCTTAAAAATAAATCAACCTCTATCTCCCCATGATGCAAGTTTAATAGTAAATAATACCTAAAGAAGAAAAATATCTCATAATATCACCATAGCCCAGAAAAGAGTCTGGCATATAATAGATTCAAAGAAATATGTATGAATACATGAAAACGGAAGAAGCTTAAATTTTATCACATGCTATAGAAATGTATAAACATACAAGAGGAAAACAAGAAACCCTGAACAACGTTTAATAAGCAGTCTTCACTATCTGAACTTTCGGTGTTTTAAATGCTGTGCTGTGTGAAACTTTGCAGGACTGTCTCTTTTGTGAACATCACTTTTCCATTAGCCAATTCGTGACCAGGCAAGTGAATATTCTGCTACCTCTTTTATGCCTTTCCTGTTAGATTCTTAATACTCCAGTCCTTTTATTACTAAATCCTTTTTGGTGATTGTTCTGGTGGATTTTGTTACTGTGGTGCCAAAGGATAAAATTAATTTGGAATAATAAGTTCTAAAATGCAACAGAAGAGTGAATATTATATCTGAGGGATATTTTTATAAGCCACCAAAGTCAAAGTACATGCTTCAGGGAGTGAGATACTTGAGGATGTGTTTATTTTTAATGGCCACAAGAGTGGCCTGCCCCATGTAACTCATTTGCTTTAGTACAAGTATCCAGAGTTAAGTGCCTCTGGCAAGCAGCCAAAGAGGAAGACTCTGGAGAGGAGATACCAACAGAGAGTGAATCTGTTCCTGCCAAACTGACTAGGAGTGGACCTATTGCCTTAACTTCCATTTCCCAAATCTAATACTATAGATTGAAAGTTTTGGGCTAGTGTTTCTTTTTAAAATTGGGATATAATTGGCATATAACTGTCATAATGATTCGATGTTTGTATGCATTGCAAAATGATCACAATAAGTCTAGTTAATATTCATCACAGCACATAGTTGCAAATGTTTTTTCTGTGATGAGAACTTAGAAGATCTTAGCAGCTTTCAAATATACAATAAGGTATTATGGTATTATTAACTGTAGTTACCATGCTGTACATTACCTCCACAGGGCTAGTTTTTAAATTATTTATTCTTATTTTTAGAAATACAATTTATTCATACTTAAAAGAGGAAAAAGTGCATTAAGCATAATTTCTGTGCTTTTCATATTAATTATATCTTTCTGCTATGACTGACTCACAATTGATTTCCAATGATGCTGTTAGCTGTA
This sequence comes from Eidolon dupreanum, assembly GCA_028627145.1. NCBI lineage: Eukaryota > Metazoa > Chordata > Mammalia > Chiroptera > Pteropodidae > Eidolon > Eidolon dupreanum. Next base: position 76,766 of record CM053517.1, read on the forward strand.
TTACCTTCCAGTTTTTTTTTGAAATCTTGTTACTCGGTTATATCTAATCTGTTCCGCCTTCGGCTTCTTTTATCCCATTATCTGTTTATCCATAGCCTAAAAGTATGCTCTTCTATCAGAAAAATAAAATTAGAATGAACCCTCCTATACTCCCCACTCCTCTAGTTCTCTTGTCCATTAACTTACAATCTTTTTGATAGGACACAACATGATTCAGTAAAAGAGGGACAGCCACTTCACAGAAAGCCGTTCACATGTACCACCCCTACTTTACTGTGATTCCATCGACTTTACACGCCTAACTGTAGCCCCTAGTGGAACTTCATCCACACGTCTTAGATTTATAACAGTAGTTTGGAAGGAAGACCAGATACAATAGCACCTTGTCTTCTGCTTTTAAACGTTTTGCAGTTCTTTACATAAACATAGAGCTAATGAATCTAAATAACTAAGAAGACCATGCAGGACTTTGAGTCACTTCTTTTTGCTGTGTTCTAAGTGAAAAGAAAATAGAGCCTGCCTGTTGGTTCACTGAACAATTGACGTATTTCCCCTGATGGTTATGTTCTTACAGAAGATGAGAGATGGAATTATAGGCTGGAAAAACTGAAGAATGAGAAACGTTTGGATGTGTTGATGAAAGTAGTTTCTTTTAGGCCATTTCTTCTTTTTGGTAAAATTGACACATAGCTGCATTTACTCATGTGATTCCCCCTGGGTAATTGTGGAAAATCTTAACAGATTCTAGATGATGAAGTCAATGAGCAATATTGAAAACCAGAGGGGGCGGGAGAGCAACTTTCGACTTCTTCAGCTTTTTATGGAAGTTGGAAGGAAGAAAGAAACCCTAGAGATCTCGTTATGCGAGTCACCAGGAAGGGCTGCTGATTGCTCTGGTGCCGGTGTCTGTGCCCACAGGGGTCTGGCTCTTAGGAGAGTACAATGATTAACATGCCCCCCCAGCTATTAAAAAGTTTCAAGAATTTAATTATAATTCACAAAATGGAGCAATCTCTAGGGTTATCTGCCTTGGAGGAGAAACACTTGATTAAGCACTGGCCACAGAGGGACCGAACAGTGTCAGTGCCTGCCACTGACTGCACCCGGCTTCACGGTGGCCTCTCAGAGCTGCCCAGCAGCGCCAGGGGGCACCCAGCAGTGCCTCCTGCACCTCAAGCTTCAGTGTCCCTAACACGACCCGCACTCGGGGATGGTGTTTTGTCCAGCAGGGACCTAGTAGGAGTGTCTGGGAGGGCTGTCCTCCATCAGTGACGCTGCATTGTTGATTCCGTTGTATTGTCACAGCTCATTATTTTCCACTCCGTGACACTTCTACCTCCCATTAGGTATTGTGTTCACTGCTGTATCCCTAGCAAAGCATCAGCACATAGTTATCCAATAAGTCTTTGTCAATTGTATCAGTCGATTTATAAAGGATAGTAAAAATACCACAGTGAAGACTTGTTATCTTTTACGATGAATATTTTGGGAAATATTTTGCAGAGAGCTGTAAGGCCTGTTAACAGTTTGAACTTTACAAAAATTGCGATGGTAGGTTTGGGGCAGGAGGGAGGCACTGCTGTGGTGTAGACTGGAGTATGCCTTCGACAGACTTGCGTGTCTGTGTGAACATTCTCGCTGGCATGTGGGGATAAATTCGAGGGAGACGAGGCTAGAGACCAACAGAGAAATCAGGGAATTGGGAATTGCTGTAGTAGCATAGGTGAGCGATGGAAGTAAAAAGAAATTCAAGAAATACTGAGATATTGAGGAGGATAAACTCACAAGAATATTTATTGCATGAAAACAATAAGAAAAAAGGACCGACTCATGGGTGATGCTTGAACTTCTGGTTTGAACTTCTTTATAACCTCAGTTTCAAACATCTCTCTCTCATTTTTCCAGCTGGCTTCCTTTTGAACTCTCAGCCTCTCCCATCCGTTGAGTTTACCATTTTCTTACTTGCCTTATTTCTATCCTTCTCTTTCTTCCTCACCCAAAATTTGCAGTATCACAACTTTGGTTAAGTTCAGCTCTCTACCAATGCTGTACCTCTCCTAATGTAATTCAAAAAGACTTTTTTATTTTTATTTCATTTCAAACCCACAACTACATACCTCAAGTAAACCCTAAATGTTACCAAGCAATTGTATTATACTTCCTTAGTCCCTTTACTTTCCACTCTTGTTTTCTCCTAGTTCCTCAAAACACCAATACCTCCTTGCTCACTCTCACTCTCAACTGATGAACTTTATGCCTAATTTACTGAGGAAATGAAGACAATTACAAAACACTTAGGGAATACCTGTGATATGCCTGGGAGCCGGCCGTGTATTTTCACATAGTCCATGTTGTTTAACGTGTAGAAAGAAAACGACAGTAAGAATTAGGAAAAGCAGGAGGGACTACCCCAGTTATAATGACGAACGAATGCTAAGGTAAATAGGCAGTAAGCGGTTGTCTCAATTCAAAGAAAGATTAAACTGCAACATCAGGTCCTAATCAAATGAAACACTCCTTTCAGCATTTTGCTGGTTTGTTCAGTCCATTGTTTCCATAGACTTGAAGTGTTAGTAATAAAATCGCAACGTCTTCTTCCCGTGTCACATTGACAGAGGAGCACTCAGGAAAGGTCTAGCAGGAGCTCCCTGCTCAGAGCCGCTGCCCTCTGGTGTCTGTGCTCACCCAGTTTCTCCAACTCAGGATGTTGGTTTCTCTTTCTTCCCTGCATCTTCACTTCACTGGTGGGTCATTTTTTCCCTCCAGTTTATAAACAGGTCAGATTTCTTTCATCTCAAAGATAATTCTCTTCTGCTATTTCAACCCTCTGCTGTTAACGTCCACTCCTCTGCTTCTGTCCACGGTTGGCTTCCTTGGAAGGTTTGCTTTATTCTCCACCCCCACTTCACACCCCCTTTCTGTCTCTGTACATACTCCACGGTTTCCCCCCTCACTCTGCTGAAATCGCTCTTCACAGTTTGTGAGCGAGACCCACGTTGCTAAGTCGCCTGGTCGACTTTTGTTCCTGATCTCACTTGACTTCTCCTAATGTAGTTGAAAAAGACTTCCTTAGTCCCTTTACTAAGGTGGCCACTCATTCCTTCTGGAGCATTTTAAGCAAGAAGGCATGTTAGCCTTCTTTTGCCATCAATAAAGTATTAAGTGTTGAATACAAGCACGAAATTCTTCCTTTCATGTAAAGCAAATATTTCACAGTGTTGCTTTACATCCTCTCTTCTTCATTCGCTATTGCTTCAGAAAGTCAAACGTAAATATCATTTTACCCAATTAAATAAACGATTCAAAATATGCAGGACCCGTGATATTGATCCGCGCGTTACAGCGTTGGAGGCACTAGAGCGAGATAATCGAAGCACTTATTTTGCCTCTCACTCAGGCATTTGGCACTATAAAAGTACATTTAAGCTTTCCGGAAAAAACAAGCACTTTTCATCTCGACTTCTAAGTGCATTCTTTTCACATACGCTGAGGACCTACTAAGTACAAACCGCTGTGATAGAAGCCGGCGGGTCCAGAGCGCCCGGTGTCTGCGCTCGTGGCTGGCGTTTTGCAAGCACAGGCCGCGGATCCGGGGCTGGCGCCCCGGGGCGGCATGCTTGCCTGAGAGGGACCCGAGAGGGACGCAGGGCCTGTCAGCTAGGAACGCCACGTCTGGGCGACCGCTCTAGCCCGCCGAGTTCCCCACCTCGTCGAGTCCCTTCAGCCTGCAGCGTCAGAATGGCCCTTTACTTCCTAGGTCCGACAACGTGAGCAGAAGATCGGTCAGAAGATGGTGCCGACCTCGGTCGCGTTTTACGAGGCTTCTGCATCCGCCTTCGCCAGCGCCTTCTTCAGGGCCTCCTTCACATCCCTGTTCCTCAGCGTGTAGATCAGGGGGTTGACACTGGGCGTGACGATCGTGTAGAACAGAGTGAGGAACTTGCCCTGGTCCTGGGAGTACGTGTTTGCCGGCTGGAGGTACATGTATATGATGGTGCCGTAGAAGAGGGAGACAACAGTTAGGTGGGAGCTACAGGTGTTGAACGCTTTCTTCCGCCCAGCGGCGGACTTGATCCTGAACACGGCCCGCGCTATGTGACCATAGGAGATGAGGATGAGGACGAGCGGTGCCAGAATGATAAAAATCGCCAGAGCAAATGCCAGCGCCTGGAGGGGCACGGTGTCCACGCACGCCATGCCGATCAGCGCCGGCATCTCACAGAGAAAGTGGTCCACCCGCCTGTGCCCGCAGCGGGGCAGCATCAGCGTCTGGGGGGCCATTATGAGGGAATTGCCAAAGCCACTCAGCCACGCCACTGCAGCCAGCTGCCCGCAGAGGCGCGGGTGCATGATGACAGTGTAGTGCAGGGGTTTGCAGACCGCGGCATAGCGGTCGTAAGCCATGACAGCCAGGAGGACGCACTCCACCCCGCCCAGGGCCAGGACAAAGTAGAGCTGGATGGCACAGCCCAGGTAGCTGATGGTCTTGTCTGGGCCCCACAGGTTGTAGAGCATCTGGGGGATGGAGCCTGTGGTGAAGCACATGTCCAGGAACGAGAGGTTGGCCAAGAAGAAGTACATCGGCGTGTGCAGCCGGGGGTCCAGAGCCGACAGCGAGATGATGGCCACGTTGCCGAGGAGCGTCAGCAGGTAAAAAGCGAGGACAACCACGAAGAGGACCAGCTCCAGGCGGGGCCGGTCGGAGAAGCCCACCAGGATGAAGCCTTCGGAAGAACTGATGTTGTGCCTTTCCATCACGGGCGACCACACAGCACCTGTGAGGAGAGGGCGGGCATCCGTGAAGGGCACAGACACGCTCCCTCAAAGCGGAGCGGCCGGTGAGGTGGCAGGACAGGAACGCGAACGGCCTGGGGGTCGCCAGCGCTCGGCGGATGGCCGGGGGGTCGCCAGCGCTCGGCGGATGGCCGGGGTGACGCCCGCGCTCTGCGGTGTTCGGTGTGAGGAGCGCAGCGGGGAGCTGCTCAGGCTCCTGGCTGTGACCACTCACAGCCTTCTGCATCGTTCTTTTCAGATTGGCAGTATGTAAAAAGCTGCTTATATTACAAGAAACGAACACTCAAAATTATTTATATATATATATTTTTTTTAATGAGGAAGCACCAAATCCTCTGATAATATGTGACCCTTGGATGGGGTAGCAGCTTGTGTCTGGATTGTAGAGCCCAGCTTGCCGATAGCTGAAATCTCATTCTAAACATCATCTCGGAGTCATATGCAGACTCACCAGGAAAAAGATGATCTGGTCACTTTAGCTACACCTTGGATCCCATCCATTCTCTTTACTGGAGCATGACCCTAGCATACCCCCTGCTCGGCCCTGTCCTAACCCTCTGATGAAATGATGTTTTATATCAACGTGGTGTATTTTAACTCTGGGGTTAGGTGACCTTTCTGATTTTGGGAACGCTTTCCTGTAAAGATAGAAAAGATAGAAATAAAATAATTCCCAGAACTCAATCCCCATGGAACTATATTCAATGTTCTTTTCCTATTCTTTCCTCTCCTCTTATTCACATCTTACCCTCACAAAGAACCCACTTCCAGGAAGTCTGCATTGATTCTTTCATTTATGTGTCTCTTGCGATCCCATAGGAATGAAAGGCTTTGTATTTTCTGTGACACTTTACACTTTCAATTATTGGGTAGTGTTTTTATGTCTTGGGTGAGATACTATGCAATGTAAGTTAAGCAAAGGCAAAGTTTCATTCTAATATTTTTGCAAATTTTCCTAAGCAGTTAGTAAAAAGTAGTAGAGTGTGACTCTCTTTAAAGAGAATGTATCACATCTCCCAGGTGACTGGGACATCAAATAGGGTTCTCGTGCTCTGAGAATGCTTTGGCCTAACTAAGTCATGTTGTGGCCTGTGTTCCCAGTGAAAGCTCTAAGATTTTGTACCTTGAAACTGACACTTCCTGAAAATTGTAGCGTTGTAAAGGTCATCACTTCGGAGGCTGCAACAGCTTCTGCAGAGGGATGAATAGATGTGGTAAAGTCTGGGGAATGGACAATCCACCAACTGGATAAATGAGGACCGACACAGTCAGGCTAGCGTGGAGGCCTTTCCCCCCGCCCTTCCAAAATGGAAACTAAAATATCTATAATTAAGAAAAACACATATGTATGCACAGGTAAACTGGGAGGGTAGACGCCAAATTGATAATGAATGTCTCTGGCAAGGAAATTGGATCAAAGATTGGGACTTTCTCTATATCTATAGCGTTTTTTATTTCTTTAAGAATAGCTAGAATAGCTTTTAATTCTGAACAGGGATATTTTTTCTGTTAGTCTTTGTAAATTTCCATATGTTTAAAATATCTCAGATTATAAAAGAAAAATAACAATATGAATTACAAATCATTTAAATATTAATGTAATGACTGTTTATGGACCTCTCGAACTAGGCACTAATATTAACCATTTGACATAGTTTACCTCATTTCACTCTCAAAGCAGCTCCAGGAAGTCAGCAATTTCATCATCGTTGTGACAAATTCAGCCACTGAGGCCAAGAGAGGAACAAAATAAGCTGGCTAGGTCACACAGCTGGCGCATGGAGCCCTGCGATCACTCAGATCGCTTCGGTAATCTCACTGCAACTGCAGTTAGTGGGCAGCAGAAAAATCACCCAAAGCTGCGTGTGGAGGATCCAAATGAGCAGTAAAACTGAGTCTGCAACTCATCTCTTTTGATTCATTGCACAAAGTTTAATATAAAGTTTTAGTGTTTATGAGTTGAGTAAGGCAGGTTCTGGTCATGGTATTACAGGTGAAGATATAGACACACGAGTCACATTTTTTATTCAGAAAACGAGAAACTCACTTAAAATTTGCCTGCCTGGATGTGTTAATGTGTGTACACTGGGCACAGAAACCGTCGGAATGAGCTCAGGTCTGGTGTCATCGGCCCCACGGGGAGCGAAGGTGGGCAGCTGTGGCTACAGCGACCGTCTCACCCCGTGGTGGATGCGCAGAGAAGTTTCTCTACGTCTGCGAATATTTATGCTTGCACGTGTGGATATGAATGTTTATCGACTGTAGAGTACAAACCCAAGTTGTTATTTTTGTCTGTTTCTCAAATCGACCAAAGGACCCACAGAGCATGAGATTATTCAACTAGGATTATTCTCATGAATTTTTCATTTTGATTGAAAAGTTTTTGGTGGCTGTCTTCTTGTATTATCACATCAAAATTCAATTGCTACTCTTCCAAGTCTCCCCTTTGTGAGGACTGAATTCTTACATCTCTGAACTTTAAATAACCAATGGTAATTCTTTTAAGCAATCCATGAGTGTGTCTATCCTTCTCTGAGCCTAATAGGATGGCTTCTAAACACAGGGACATCTTAGTTTTCTCACAGGAGCCATATACATTAATTCTTGAATTGTATGATTTAATTGATCACTTATTGCATTTAAGTAAGTTTCCATTGTTTGGAAAATGAGACAGATGTGTATCGTCTGTGACTTCTGGATCCTTGAGTAGGTAATTTCAAATTTACGAGGTTTAAAAAAATTGAACCTAATAATGCCCCAGTATCAACTATTCCCTAAATCTTCTACAAAGAGCCAGAATGGGGATTTACTGCATAGAGTGTTTGGAGGGATGAATCGTCGAGTCCCAGGGCTACGACCAGTACTGGCACCTCGCTGCCCAACGAGCTGCTGGTCTGGGCCAAGTGGAGTGCAAGGTGACACGAGCCTGGGGACCCCAGAATGCTCCTGGCTGGAGTTCAAAGTCCCGGTGTCAGCACTCAACGGCACAGTCCCCGAGAGCTCGTTATTCAATACTCTCTCATGCGACGCAGACCCATAATTAGTGTTTTTCTTCTTAAGGTTTTCCAATTCAGTAGATTCCACTACTTTTTAAATTTATGTTTTTGATAAGAACTCCATTAGTGAGTTCAAAATCTCCAGCTTACTCGTGAATGAGTGATATTAAACGACCATCTTTAAATTTGGGCAATCCCATGTAAATAAAGTGCATAGACACTTAGGCTGTGAAGTATTGGCACAATACGTTCAGCTGCCCATGATTTAGCTATAGTCTATGCTTCAAAAAAACAAAAACAAACCCCCAAATCAGACATTTGGATAGAGGCCTAGGTCGCATTTTTTCCTGCACAGGATTGTTAACTTACCAAATTTGACTGTAACCTCAGAAATGCCATGTCCACTGCACTTCCTCTTTCTTGGGACTTCACTTGGGAGTCCAGGTGGGATGACCAGAGTGAAAATGGGAGAAAAGAAAGATGATGTTTAGGAAGTCTGTGAGGGAGAGAAGATGATAAAGAGGCAAGGGGACCCAGCAGCGGACTCTGGGTGGGTGAGGAAAGAGTGTTGATGAGCACACGGTAGTCACACCTGAGGCCCGAGTGCCCACACCCCCTCCCACCCCCATAAAGAGCAGCCTGAGGAGCGAGAGGTCTCTGATGCACACTCAGCACAGGGAACAGAGATCAAAGGATTCAAGTCTGCAAAGGAAGAACTTCTTATGGGTTTCAGAGCTGATGCAGGGTTGGTCACTTCCATTTCTGTCTCACCCTGTGGAGTAAAACTTTTTCCTCAAAAATTCCCTTAACTAATTATCTCTAAAAAGGGTTGGGAGAGCATACGGTCTCAGAGGAAATATTCCTTTTCCCAACACACACACACACACACACACACACACACACACACACACACACGAGATGAGAGAGGGAGAGAACCAAATCTTCCTCGCTGGGTGGTTAGTAGTGAGCATTAGGAGCAGAAAACAGTCACCTCATTCTTAATTCGGAGCAGAGCCCAGGATCGGTGGAAAGGCGTGGGAGGACGTGGAGGACCCGTGCATGCCGCTTGCCCCTGTGATACGCGTCCTCACGTCTGCCTGATGCATACGGTGTAGTGAGGTGCTGTTCCTAGTCCTTCACCATTTTGTTTACTTAAGATCAATTTTCTATGCAATTTTAAGGTCCATAATAATAAAGCTTGAATATTCTCCATTTAAGACAGATATATTGAGAGAGGGAAGGCAGATAAAAAAGGATTGACTTTGACATTTGAAATTAATACAAAAAAAATAGGTCCGAAATACTAAAATAATCTCATTTCTATTTGCCATTTGGTATAAAAGTATTAAAATTATCTCAAGAAACTTACTATGTAGCCGAGTCATTAGAAAAAATGAACAGGTTTGGGTTTTCTTAAAAGACAAAAGATAATCATATGCACGTGCTAATTCAGACCCCTTTACTCTAATAGTCAGAAGGTGAACGAGGTAGAATCAGTTGCCTCCCAAAAGCAGATTTTCTCTATCTAGCTGTCAAAGACTTCTAAGGGAGATCAACCTCACATTTCACCTCTACAACTAGAGATATTGATCAATACACATCAGAAAACACGTAAATGTGCTTTGTACATTTAAAATGTTATTTAGATTTTAATAACTGGTTTTATTAATATCCTGTGAATGACTAACCTCTGTGGCCATTTCTGGATACTTCTGTCAAGTAGAAACAAACCACATGTCAAATATTGTGTTTTAAATATAAACATTATTAAAGTTATATACTATAATCATAATACCATTAATTGTATTGGTAGAGATAGAAGATAGCTAGATATAATGATAATATTATCACCTCCATTAATTTATAAAAAAATGGCATACGATTTTTTTTATCAACAGAAATATTAAAATACATGGATGAGCAATCAAAACTAGTCAACATTAATTCTGTATTTCAGCAAACTTGGCACAGTCAGATGGGCCACTCCCCTGAGAGCTGCTTCTTAAACTTAAATTAGATCATTAGCTTGTACAACCATCTCAGCCTAATATTTTCTCATAGAAACTGGAGAGAAGTACCTGGAGAGTTTGATGCTCTCAAGAATTTCCTATCTGAGATAATGAGTCCCTGCGAGGAATGAGGGCCTTGTGGGGTAGTCACTCAGTGCAGGGGGTGGATGCTTAGCCAAAGATGACTTTAGAAGCAATCTTTAATTTTTTTGCCACCTGACTCTTATACCCTAAACCACCCCTAATTCATCACAAATACATTTAAACTTGTAAATGATGAAAAGATTGTAGTTGTGGAAAGCTATTTTCTGTGAAATAATACAGTTCAAGGGTTATAGTGACTGCAAGAGCCGCTTCCCAGCACATGACTTAATATGCTATAATATGACATCGTAGAATATTGTGAGAAAAAGAAATGAAGCCTGTAAGTGTGTGCCAGTCACCTTCATCATCAACTGCAATTATATTTAAATAAGTGATATTTTATTGCAATATAATCTATTTTTTTATCATTGTAGCTTTTGTGG
>CM053517.1:87191-98455 GCA_028627145.1 Eidolon dupreanum
TGTCCCCTCTTCCAACTTTTACCCCTGAAGACTGCTCAGAACTGAGATGGACCTTTATGAACAAATCTTAGTGAAATAGCTCCTATCTTCCATCAGTCTCCTCCATATGCTTCTGAGTCACTTCCCCCCAGTTTTTCACTCTTTGAAGCCCAGACTCCTTTCCCTTTATTACAACAACATATGTGCCCACAAGTCTAGTTGCTTTTTTTGAGTTTCACTTCTTTTATGTGAATCCTGTGCACTAAAATATTAATAAAAATTGTATGCCTTTTCTTCCATTCATCTGTTCCTTGTTAGTTTAATTCCATGCCTTTTCTTCCATTCATCTGTTCCTTGTTAGTTTAATTCCAGACATAAGTTTTGAGGTGATCTCAAAGTCAATGTCAGTAATCTTTAAAGAACTGAGAAAATAGCAATGAAACCGGACTAATGGGAATTTAGGTATTTTACATTTTAAAAAATTAGCTGCTAATTGATTAAATACACTATATAATGGTAAGTTTTAAAGTGATTTATAACATAAGTCTATAAATATTTTACTATCAGTTACTTTGCAATTATTATTAAAGTATATATTACATATAAAATGCATAAATATATTTAATATGTTATTTAAATAAATACATACATCATATGTATTATCTCAATACTATTTAAATTTTCCGAGTAGAATTTACAAACACTTCTCAGTATAGTTTTGAAGAATACCAAGCAATAGTGACTAAGATGGTAAAACATTTCTACCTGTTCTTATCTGCCTGTAAAACCTCACTCAAAAGGTGACTAATAAAACACAACCACTCTGGAAAGAAGCTACTATTGTTCCAGGACTTATATATATTTTAATCCTACTAGAATATGCACTTGTCAATAACTAGTGTGAACTTAAGGATGACAGGCATAAGAGATTAAAAATGACACCAAACTGAGAGAAATTGATAATTCGATAGAAATCAGAAATAAAATTAAAAAATAAAAGCAATTAGTAAATAGGTGAAATTTAACATAAGTTAACACGGTTATTTATTTCATATTGGATACTACGGAGTGATAGAAATATGACTAATAATAAGTCCTATAAAACCTCAACTGGAAACATACTGACAATAAAACATGTAGATTATTCGTTTCAGTAGGATTCACATTTTAGAAGATAGATTGTAGAACTAAAATGCTTCTGCAGAATAACGACCAGAGGATTGAGGAGTCAGAACACCATGCCTCTTGAAGAATTACTGATGGCATAGATTTAACAGGGAGCATAAAATGCTTTGTCAAAGCATGACACAATAGTTTTTCTCACGTATCTAAGGGGCAGCCATGAAGAGTGAAGTTTGTTCCATAAAGGTTAGAATTCCTATTTATTAGTAAAAATAAAGTAGAATTTTAGCATGATATAAGAAAGGACTCACCAAAAAATTGGCTTCATACCATGAGGAAAGAGCGGAGCATTTCTGACAGTGTGGGAAAATAGAACTCTATATAAAATAGAGATTGAATTAAATAATCTGCCTAATGCCTTTCCTCTTTAAATTCTGTTTTAGTAATTTCCTGTAGTTAAATCACATCTGTTATAGCTATTTCTGTCAATGGCCGGTGGTAGAAAAGCAGACACGGAGAAAACGGTAGCAAGAGCCAAGCCTTTGGGGAAAAGCTGTGTATAAGTCGAGTTGATTCTCGTGGCTTCTAGGGAAGAGCCAGGTGGAAGCTGCTTCTTGACCTCCACAAGTCAATACTGGGAAGATGGAATCACTTGAATGGGAAAATCTCTTTGTGGAGATACAATTTTTAAATACAGGAGGAAAGTTGGACTACATGACTTGTCAGTTCCCTTCTAACCCAGAAAGTCTCAACTTCTACCTGTTTTTTTCTCCGTACCTGCTTTGTGAAACATTTTCCAAGTACATATAAGTAGGTGGGAGTTATATAAACGTGTATTCACATAGAGACCTACGTTTACATCTGCAATGAAAAGAAGGCTGGAACCATCAAATATCAGTTGTTATCTCTGTGTGAGAGGGTCACATTGGGCTTATACTTTCTTCATTGTATATTTTTATATCTTCGGTAATTTCTACAGACAACATACCTTTAAAAAGGAGATCACCTGAGACGAATCATTAGCGAGACCTGCATCCCAGTCCCAGCTGTGTGATACGTGGATATTATTCGGCCTCTCTGATACTTCATTTCTTCACCTGTAATTGGCATCTTCCTCACAGTAATGCCCTGGGTAATGGCCGATAGTGATATGCACTTCTATTTTAAGAAAATTTCTTTGAATTATATGATATACTATGGCACTGACATCATAAAAATTTTATTTTTTGAAAACTCTTTATATACATGTTTTAAATGTATAAGCATGAAGAATTTTAGGATAAAACAACAACTAATTATATTTCTAAAACCTAAAACCTGAGAACCAAGTAATAAAAGAATACTAATAGTCATCACTGTAAAAAAAGAAAAGAAAGATGTTTATGTTCTTCCAGGCCTGCGGCTCAGGTGAAGACCCATTGTACTGAATTTGAGAACACACAAATGTAACAGAATGGAGTTTAACTATGTAGGTAGAGAAAAACTCTGAACTGAATAGGATACCTTTTGAATGAGAACAATGTGGTATAGACATTTCGAATCTATTTTCTATCCAGAGACATTCATAAAACACTCATTTAACAAATTTGTACTAAGCATTCACCAGGTCATTTTGCAAATCTGGTGCTGAGAATACAGAGTTGAAAGGTCTGCTCGCCGAAGGCAAGAGCAGTGTCGTCCGTCCTTGTCACACCTGTCTTCAGAGGCTCAGTGGTGTTCCATAACCAGGGGACTGCAAGCACCCTTTGCCAGGTAAATCCACCACAACCACATCTTGGGGCTCCTGCTTCTCTAGCACGCGTGTCCCACACTAAGGTCCTCCACGGCTCCCTGCTCCCGACCTTTCTAATAAACCTTGCTGAATCCAGGTAAACAAAATCTTGTGGCAGAAGCAAAGATCATGAGGTTGTCCGTGGTCTTTCTCCTTGCCCTTCTGCTGAAGGGACCCTGGATTACTGGATCACATCCTCCTCCATCTCTTACTCTCTAGGATGAGAAATGAGGCTTCGCAGGAGAAAAGAATAAAATGCTTAGTGCTTCGCGGGGAGCCTCTGGTGGAGCTAAGACAAACAGAGTGTTGTGATCACGGTGTGGAGAAGATGGAAGTAAAGAACCTGACAGGCGCCTTGACAAACAGAAGTGGCAGGCCGGCCCAGCCCCGTCCCTGCAAAGGGACTCACCTTCCTCTCAGTGGCCCCTGAGTCTACCTTCACTGTCCCCTACAAGTTCATTTTAGAACTGCCTGTTTCATTTTTTTTTTTTTTTTTGAGGGGGGCGGTTTGTCAAGATCGACTGCGTGCCCTGTGCTCATGAATTTCTTCTTTCAAAGTTAACACTGGAGGATCTGAAGGATATGATAAGCAGTCTCTTTGGGGAGCCATGGAAAAATATGAGACAATCTCTAGTCTAGATTCTAGACCAACTTCCAAACATCGGAGTTGAGAGAGTCAGAATCTAAGAAGAGAAAGGAAGTTATTCAAAAGAGAAGCACCCAATGTCACCACTTAGAAATCAATGATCCGAGTCAAGTTATTTCAGGTTAGTGAATCTTTTTTTCCCCCGGTCATCTGGAAAAATGGGAGAAATATGTGTTTTAAGTGTGTTGTGAGCATCAGATGAGGACATTATGTCACTGAACAGAGTTCGTCCGCCTAGGGCACAGCCGAGCCAGACAGTAAACACCGAGGACTGCAGTGGACACTGAAGAGTCGCTTTGCGCGCACCGGCAAGGCAGGGAGAACAGGGAAGTTATTGCTCAGAAGCCCAGACGCCCCACTCCGCGGTCGGGGTGGGTTTGGAGGGGTTAGGGACACAGGTGTGTGGGGTCCAGACTTCGGGTGCGGGAGCAGCTGGAGTCGACCTTCTCGCCTGCGCGCGGGCCTCGGCCGCCTGCCCCGCGCGGGGGCTCGAGCGGGCTCTATCGTCCCCGACACGGACCCCAGAGCTGCGCGGCCTCCTCCTAGGCCCAGACCCGAAGCCCGGCTTCGCGGGAGCGAGCGCAGACCTTGCCGCGCGCCCTTCGGGGGCCTGCGAGCCGTGCGCGCCGAGCCCGCGCCGGGCCCCGCCGCTGCGTCCCGCCCGCGGGCTCGCGTCAGAGCGCGCGGAAGCTCCCCGCACAGGACGAGGCCCGCTGCGGAAACTTCTCCGTCCCCGGATCCCGAATCTGCGGGGCTACCGTGCAACTAACAGCACATAACTAACTGATAGCAAAGGAAAACCGTTCCTGTCTGTGACCTGCAAATTAGGTCTGTCGCGAGGTGGGACACTTTCCTCCTCCCCCGCCCGCTCCCCTCCTCCAGGCGGAAAAGCCAGTTTTTACTCTTCCACTTTTATTTGTTTTCCTGATCTGTGAGTGGCGTCCATTAATTCTCCTTTGAACTGGTGGTAAATCACCAATTTCCTCATCAATGAGTTAAATAAAATCGTCTAAAAGGGGTTCAATTGAAATTTATACGAGAGTCATGATTGTAACTTTTAATTTTTTTTTTGAAATTTACCCTTTACTGAGACCTTTGCGCTCGACCATGGCGACCGAAAGCAGAAGGCAAACCCACAGCTCATAATTCCGCCCCCGCTCTCTCCGGGGTGAGCAGGATCAGTCCCCGGCCCTGGCCCTGGCCCGGTCCTTCCTTCCTCCTGGGCCGAGGACCCGGCTCCAGGCGTCCGAGGCTCCCAGGCTCTGCAAGGTGCGCGGCCCCTGCGGTGAAAGGGGTGTTCTTGAAGAGAAAGGGAGAGCACCCCGAGGTTCTACTCAATAGAACGAAAAACCACCTAAACATCTTTTTGGAAAGAAAATGAATTAGTGGTTGGACAAAAATAACAGGAAAAGCCTATTCTCGCCCCTGGCAGAAGAACCACGCAGCCGAGGCATTGGTGGTTCAGTGGTAGAATTCTCGCCTGCCACGCGGGAGGCCCGGGTTCGATTCCCGGCCAATGCAGCTCCCTTTTCCTTTTCCTTTTTTTCCTCTCTTCCCCTCCTCCCCCCCAACCCTCCATCCTTCCGATTGTGTTGAAAATGCTCCATTTTTGGAGGTCGCGTATTTTCGACCTCGAACCACCGGTTTTCTCACGCGTTCTGACTATACGACTGGAGAGCAGGCCGACGACGGGCCCTTCTCTAACAGAAACATCTAATTCTGTGCATTCGGAATATTTGGATTCAGCGAATTCTGGACTCATTCTCCTGTTCGAAGCATGAGTAAAACCGACGAGCGAACTTTGAAAAAAAAATTATTTTTTAAAACACACACGCAAAAGTAGTTTGTAAAGATAAATATGAAAGCAAATAATTTTAGGCCGAGCATGCAACCATGGCGAGCAGAGTGGCGCAGCGGAAGCGTGCTGGGCCCATAACCCAGAGGTCGATGGATCGAAACCATCCTCTGCTAACACTTTTCCAAAAAAAAGTGCTGGAAACTTTTAGAACTTACACTTAAACAATCTTGAGTTCCCCGCAATTCTGTAGCTAGAGAAATCTTGAGCAACCGCAGGGCAAGTGTTTTCAGCCCTGGAGAACTTTATGACACACATCACACAAATTAGACAGGTTCTAACAAAGACATGTCACATGCACCATCTCAGAGAGCAGAATTAATAATATTAACCCATTAGCCAAAAGCTGAAAGGTCTCCATCTTTACCTACCACTAAATTGTAAACACGAATGTAAATTTGGAGTTCAAAAGGACCATATGCAGCTATTTTTACTATGAGAATCAGCTAAAGGGAATATCCTCCCAACGATCTCAAACCTTTCTTGCTTTCCTCCTTCATACTTATCACTGTATAGTATATAGTATATTTTATTTATTCATTTAGTATTTTATCCCCTATAGTTTCTAATTCATAAGAACAGAGGTTTTTGTCTCTTCCCACTGTGGTTTGGTTGCTTTAGTACGTGGAACGCAGCCTGGAGCATCTTAGTCACTGGTGCTTTGGTAAATACTGTATGTTAAAAGCCACAATTTCTAATATACCAAACACCAATATTTGACATGAGTCTTCACCTTTTCCTTTTGCCTTTTAAAAAATTCGGAAGAGTGCAAAAGTGACTACACAGAATCGATCTACTACTATTTAATAATACGGCATATTAACTACAAATTCTTTTTATATTTGAAGAAAAAACACCCGCATAAAATTGAAGCATTCCCAATCATACTATCTCCTTTCTCAGGGGGAAACTATCATGAATTTGATGTGCACCTCTCCTATTCCTTTTTTTAATTTTTGATGAATAATTTCTCCTTGCAAAAAGTCTAGGAACAGCTTATAATTGACTTTCACTTAAATAATAATGCTTAGAAGGCAGAATAAAGACATTTTCAGACACGTATTTCTTAAAAACCTTACCTACAACACACTGTTTCCCAAGAAACTATGAAAGGAAGGAAAACAGCAAGAGAAGGGAAGGTGTGAAATTCAGGAAACGGTGCTTCCATCGAGGAGAGAGAGGCAGGAATCGCCAGGAGGGAGAGCAGCAGAAAGACATGTCCAACACACTCTGGGATACACTGGGCGGGCACTCGGCAAGGGTGGAGAGAACTACGTGAAGGAAAATGGAACCGATTAAGGTGCGACAGTCTTCCATTTGGAGAAAAGTCTTAAAATTGAGCTAAATGGCATGTAGAAAATACAGAGGACCAGAAAATGGAACACTAGGCAATCAGGAGAGAAGTGTTTATTAATCCCAGAGAAAATAAAAGTTGTACAAGAAATGTAATCATAATACAATATACAACCTGATGTGAACACTATTTACATAGCCCACAATAATCCGCTTACTAAATATTGATTTAACTGAGAATTGCCAATTAGCTACATTAGGAGGATTGGGAGGAAGCTGCAGGAGTGTGAATATTCAGGGTGGGAAGTTGTGTAAGAGAGACAAACTGTGTAAAAAAAATTAAGTAGCAATAAAGACAAAATATTTAAAAATAAAAAACACATAGCGATGCTTATTTAAAAAAAATTACTTTATGCATATCCACACAAAAGCCTTTTCCTCACAGTACTGTTGCCATTAAGTCTATTGCTCTGTGTCGATCTGTGACCGAACACGGAGGCACAGCTAATGTTTACGCGATGTCGGGACTGGGAGCCTGATTTTCCACTGGTTCCAAAATGGAGGCGACATCTTTATCCATCCAGCAAAAGAGGTTATCGAGGTTTCTCATTAAGGTTCTTTTATTGACTTTTTAATTTTAATTCCACATAAACTCCCGTCACAATAAAGAACCACAGTATTCAGTTTAGATGCAGCTGAGGCCCTGTTCCACTTTCATTCTTGCCTACACATATGCCCCCGACAAATACAATTCCCATCTGAGATGAGTTTTAAAACATTCTTCTCAGTAACAAGCTTTCTAATCTTACAGATAACCAGAGGCATATGTGATTAATCTTAAAAAAAAATTTGCCAAAAATGATAAAACGCTTCCTGCTATTTTCTCCTGATTCCTATTTAAGAAATAGAATTTTTGGTTTGCTCTTGCATATCGCCACCACGGATGGAGCATCTCCTCAGAGCGGTAGATTTACCTCCTAACCTGCAAGGCGCTCATTCTGCTGTCTAGATGAAGAGTTTGTTAACAAGCAGGAAATGAAAAGAGAACAGCTATATTGAGATAGTCATTTTGCAAAGAACTAGAGCTGTGGGGCCTCAAAGCACTCTCTCTGTAGAGTGCTGTGCCCCCCACGGGTCGCTTCCTGAGTCAACCAAGGCCTGAAAATGTTAAATGGAAAATCCAGAAATAAGTAATTCATAAGTTTTAAATTACGAGCTGCTCTGAGCACCGTGATGAAGTCTCCGCGTCCTCCTCGTCCTGCCGGGGCTGCGAACCGCCTCTCCCCAGTGTGTCCCGCTGTCACGCTCTTCACCTGTCAGGCCCCGGCAGCCATCTGGGTTAGCGGCGTCACAGTGCTGGTGTTCACACAACCCTTATGTCACTTCATAATGGCCTCAGAGCACAAGAGCAGTGATGCCGACAACTTGGATATGCCAAAGAGACGCTTTAAAGGCCTGCCTTTGAGTAAAAAGGAGAAATATCTTAACAAGGAAAAAAAGTGTATGCTGAGGTTGCTAAGATCGACAATAAGAATGAATCTTCTACACGTGAAATTGTGAAGAAAAAAGGAATCTGTGCTAGCTTTACTGTCGCACCTCAAACTGCAAAAGTTATGGCCACAGTATGTGATAGGTGCTTAATTAAGGTGGAAAAGGCATTAATTTCCAGGCAGAAGACATGAACACGTGTTCTGATCGACCACATGTTACAGCAGAAACCATGGAGCCTATAAGAAGGCTTTAGCAGGGGACCCCCTGAAATGAAGGACTGCATTCACATAACTTTTACTACAGTATATTGTTATAATTGTTCTATTTCATTATTAGTTACTGTTAATTCCTCACTGTGCCTGATTTATATATTAGGCTTTCTCGTAGGTCTGTATGTAAAGGAAAAAAACATGGTCTGTACAGGCTTCGGCACTGTTCATTGTTTTCAGGCATCCGCAGGGGGTCTTGGGACGCATCCACCATGGATAGGAGGGAGAACTGTACTGGTTTTTCCAAGGTTGAAATAAAGCTTGTCACATGTTACACTGTTAATAATATCTTCAAGTGACCTGCGTGAAGGAGATATTTAGACACAGATTATTTCTGCTGGAAGGGACTTCAGTGATCTCTTTTAGCTGAGCAGCAGAGAGCGGGAAGATGAGACAATGAAGTGAATTACACAGTGCGACAGCAGCGGCAGCCTGCGCGGCGGCAGATCGAATGCAAGACTGATGATCCCTCAAAGTGTTAGTCTTCACTTTATAGCTCTGCATGCTGATGGCAGAGGCTCCCAAGCCTCACTGTCCCCCGAGAGGTCTAGAAACTCCTAGTGTGGGGCGTACACCTGATAGACACCTGATGAGGTTTGGAGGAAGAACCCAGGACTGGGACCAGTTTAGCGCCTTGCTTTCCACAGTCCTCAGCTGGAGCCGCTTTCGTTATTTATATCTATCCGATGGTGGGGCAAAGGTGTAACGGCCACCATAAAAAGAAGGCTTCTTTAGACCAAAAGATGAAGCAGGCAACTCCACAGAATATAACAGAATTTATTATACAGTAATTTACTTATGCGAAGATTAGGTCAGAGCAGAACAGACAACCCATCAGTTTTGTGCTAATTGTTCTCCACTACCTGAGTCCCATTATATTACTTTTAAATAGTATAACTTGAGTACTAATGATTGACATGACGAAGGGACGAAGAAGGCAGCAGTGCCATGGGCCTTACCTCCTGGTGGTCTTGTGGTGGATGATTGTTTATAATCAATACTCTTGCCATTTTGATATTTATCTTGGTTGCTGCTAGCATTCCGGCTGTTGCTAACAAAAATATTTATGGTTACATTTTAAGGAATGCAGATAATCATCAACCAGAAAGCTTTGATACGCTTGCTAAGGATGGTGAAGTTGGTCAAAGATCACAGCATGAAACTTAAAAATGAAATGAAATTTGAGACACAGACATGGAGTCAGTTTTGTTCACATCTACGTCTGTACAGAGGGGATGAAAGGGGGGTGGAGGGTGTTAAAGCTTTGAAATCAAAGGAGGATTTAGGCACCATTGAAAGATGCTGGAGAGGGGAGCCAACTTTCCCTCGAGCCTTTGGTATCCAATCCCAGCCATTCCGGCCAGCCTGCCTTCAGCCCACTTCCTACCTCTGGGGTCTTTTCTGGGGCCAGCTTTTCTTTAAACATGAGGTTCTGTCTGACCTATGTCTCAGGATTTCTAAAAATTATTTTTATTTTCAATTACAGTTGATATAAAACATTATTTTATATTAGTTTTAGGTGTATATCATCATGGTTATTTATAAATTTATGAAGTGCTCACGCCATAAGTCTAGTACTCACCCGACACCATACTTAGTACAATATTAGTGATTATATTTCCTGTGCTGTACTTCACATCCCTGTAACTATTTGGTAACTCCCAGTTTGTACATCCTAATCCCGTCACCTTTTTGACCCTCCAACCCTCATTTCGTCTGGCACCATCAGCTTGTTCTCTGTACCCGAGTCTGTTTCTGTTTTGTTTAGTTTGTTATTTAGATTCTCCGCATAAGCGAAACCATATGGTATTTGTCTTTCTCCAACTTATCACTCAGCATGATAACCTCTAGGTCCATCCACGTTATCGGATGTCACAGGATTTCTCTCCGTGGACTCTCAGACCCCAGCTGGAGAAGTGCCCCTGGCCCCCACCCCACCACGAATGCTGAGGAACGGGGGTGTCCCAGGCTGCTGGGTTCCTCGTTCCACATTTTATCTTTAAGGAGCCTCCTTTAATGTTCCCATTGTGCTTTGATGGAAATCATTTCCACTCACCCTAATGTCACCGCCGGGCAGGCAGAGCTGCTACAGCCCCGGTTCCGAGCTGGGTGGGACGAGGCCGCCAAGTGGACTCCGCCCAGGATCCGACTGCACAGCAAAGAACGGTTCAGTTTCAGCTTATGACGGACTGCGGAGCCCGTTTTCTCCGGGAAAAACAGAGGTCACAATTTCACCTTCCAAGGAATCTCTTGAAAAGCGCACCCCATACACTCTCTGGCAAATTGCACCTCAGAGCAGATTTTTCAAAGGCTGCCGCCCCCAACAGAAGCCGGGCGGCACCTGCATCAACAGTGTAGACGAGTAAGGCTACTGTGGAAGGACAAAAGGGCTCTTTCAAGGGTGCAAAAAAAAGCCAAAACAAACCACTAACTTGGCATAAACGCCTAATGCATACCCAAGAGTGCCTGCGGGGCACTTTTTACCATTTCGCCCTTGATGAGAGTTATCTTCCTCTCCCAAAACTCCCAACGCTTCTATAAGAAATTAGGCTAAAGGTAAAATGCACCAGCTATTTCCGTGAAGTGTGAGGTGGCTCTGAAAAGAGCCTTTGGGGTCACAGTGGCAAGGGCGATCGGGCGCGCGTCTACTTGGAGCTGGTGTACTTGGTGACGGCCTTGGTGCCCTCGGACACGGCGTGCTTGGCCAGCTCCCCGGGCAGCAGCAGGCGCACGGCCGTCTGGATCTCCCGCGACGTGATGGTCGAGCGCTTGTTGTAGTGCGCCAGGCGCGACGCCTCGCCCGCGATGCGCTCGAAGATGTCGTTGACGAACGAGTTC
>CM053517.1:98955-179294 GCA_028627145.1 Eidolon dupreanum
GGCATCATGAACTCGTTCGTCAACGACATCTTCGAGCGCATCGCGGGCGAGGCGTCGCGCCTGGCGCACTACAACAAGCGCTCGACCATCACGTCGCGGGAGATCCAGACGGCCGTGCGCCTGCTGCTGCCCGGGGAGCTGGCCAAGCACGCCGTGTCCGAGGGCACCAAGGCCGTCACCAAGTACACCAGCGCCAAGTGAGTTCCTTTGCAGCCACCCTTTAACCCAAAGGCTCTTTTCAGAGCCACTTAATTCATAAGAAAGAGCTCGCTCACTTTGCCTATTCCTTTTGTGTGTGGTCGGATGTGTTGGAATAACTTGAACAGCAGCGTTTAATCGTAGGTTTGTGTTAGCTGTGGCATCTGTTCACACGAAGAGAAGTTGCATCTTTCAAGAATTTCTACTATTCAAACTTTTAACACATAACTCCTCCCAGTCTTGACCGGATAGCTTCAACATCTGAAATTTTCGAGGGCAACAGTTCGCCAGGGTAATCATGAAAGGCACGGGGAGCAGGGCTGCGACCAGGCAGAAGTTGAACTGGACGTGGTTGTGACAGGCCGCAGCCGACCTCTGGGGTGTCCACAATGTCCTGAGCTGAGCCTGGCGGGGAGGGCAGGCCTCCCATCACCCAGTCTTGGGTCTGAGCTGCCTCCAGGGGCGGGGATGACTTTGAGCAAGGTGACTCCCGCTGAGGGTTCCGGAGACAAACCCAGCTGTGAGCCCCGTGTTTCCCCGTGTCCATCCTTGTGGAAGCACATTCTTCTCCCTTTTCCACTGAGGTAGGAGATCTATTCTTTTTTTGTTTTTTAATCACCCGACAAGCCAGTCACTGAGCCCATTACAATTAAGAAATGTAAAATCACGTCCAAATAATATGTAACCTGGAGGAGCATTGGGTCTGCTCTGTGGCTTCGTTGTCATACCACCCGGCCGGGAAAGAGAAGATTGGGGGTTCAGGCCTCAGCAGGGCCTCCTGTCTCTGTTTTTCCTGGTCCGAACCTCTAAAACAAGATATTTTCTCTAGGTGACTAGGAAGCACCGTGAATGCACACAGGATGCAACCTCCAATGCTGACTTCACACTGCTCATGAGGACAGGGCTTGCAGGTGAGCGACGTCCTTCATACAGACACCAAGAGTCGTTTAGGACTTGGAAACTTGTCTCAACACTGTGATAGTGGCAGTAGAGAAGTGGCCGTGCTCGGCTGAGGTTTGCCTCTTCGTCCTGCCATTTGAGATCAAGTGACGGAGATTCAACAGCTCCAAGAACAAGTCCTTTTGGGTAAGTTTGCTGTGCCTAGTTACCCAGAGATTTAATTGTCTTCGCAACCTCAGAACCCTCAGCACACTTGGAATAGATTTGGCATGGAATTTTTTCACAATGGGCCATTGAATGGTTAATGGTCTTTCTAATTTCAAAGCAATATGTAGAAACATTGTCAACGATCTCTGGTGAACAGTGGGTAGTACGCTGAAGCCCGTGGCCCGTGGTGGAGAGGCTAAGCCCTCTACCCTTGAATCTTCCTAGCTACTTACTATATCTCCTAGTAAACCTGCAATTGCCCTTGCATTTCGTTCTTAGCCCTATTCTAAAGGCAGGTAAGAGAGGAAAAAAGAAAAGAAAAGATTAAAACTCCTAATTGAAACTTTAAGTGCTGAAAAGGTGAAAGGAAAGGCACGAAAAAGGTGAAAGGAAAGGTGGAAAATGTTGGGGAAAGAGAAAAGGTCAGGAAGAGTCTCCAGGGAGCATTAGACATGTGAAGTGAATATGATCGTGACTGCACCATGGATAACGACTTGGAAAAATTAGCACTCTGCAGACTCAGCTGTGACCTTCTGGTTTCAGCTGTCCTTGGTACCTGTTGTTACACTTCTTTCTGACTACTTAATACTGAGTTTGTGTTTACAATTCCACATAAGCAACACATTGAACCGAGGGGTGTTGAACAGCCATAGGTGGTTAAGTTTTAACTTTTCTGAGCCTTTTTCTAAACCATAGTCACACATGAAAAAATCTCAGTCATCTCGACGCTTCCCAGGGCTGGTGTTTGCATCTGGACTCACTGTGGAGTCTCTGGAATCGATCCTTCCTTCATCTCAGAATTTCTTCAACTCTAAGGGCCTTGGCTGCCTACCTGGAGCAGCTCTTTCAAAATACTTACATCCAAAAGATGTGGATATTTAGCTTTGAAACCACATTTCCACCTCCACCTGCATATTGTGCAGGCACCACTGATACAGTACCCCATGAGCTCAGCTGACATCGACCCCACTGGAAACATGTGGTTAGACCTGAGCCCTCCCACTGTCTTGCCCACCATCAAAACATCTCAAAGCCAGGCTGATTTTGCCTTCAATGTCTGTGAAATGCTTTTCCCTTATGGTCTCCTATTGTCCCCTATGGGGATCTTCGATACTTCTTCTTCACCGCAGTCTGCAACAGCCTCCTCCTGTTCTCAGGACTGGCCATCCGAAGCTGTTCTCAACATAGCAGACACGTGAAATTTGGCTTAAAATACAAAACATAATTTTCTTCTTAAATTTTTCTAGCCTGAAACCTTTCCTTTTTTTCTAATATGCACATTTAAAGCTACATATTTCCCTCCAACTACTGCTTTAGTTGCATTTCGTATTTTCATTTTTTCAGTTCAAAATATTTTCTAGTTTTCATTGTACTTTTACTGTGACCTGTGGGTCATCTAGATGTATAATGTGTGAGTTACCCAATATCTGAGAATGTTCTAGTTGTCTTTTAGTATTGACTTCTAGTTTAATTTTATTGTTGTCAGAAAACATTTTTAGATTATGGTAATTCATTAAAATTTTTCAAGACTTGCTTGATGGCTCCGTTTTGGTGAATTTTTCATGTGCACTTGAATGTAATGTGTGTCCTGCAGTGGCTGGACATAGAGTCTTACAAATGCCAGTTAAGTCAAGTTGATTGGTTGATAGCCATGGTTCAAGTTCTATATCCCTACATAGTTACCCCCCTTTTCTTTAAATTTCTCATCGGCTACTCAAGTGGATCTTTAAAATCACCAGCCATCATCCTGTTTCTATTTCTTGTTCTTATTTTCTCAGTTTTGCTTCATATAAGAATTAATATGTCATTCTGATGAATTGATCATTTTATCATTATGAAATGTCCCTCTTTATCTTTGGTCTCACTTTTTACCTTGATGTCAGCTCTGCCTGATATTGATATATCCATACCTGCTTTCTAATGGCTGTTTCGTGGCATATATCTTTCCTCACAATTTACTTTCAACCTATGGCCTTATTTTTCACGTGTGTCTCTTGTAAGCAGGACATAGTTGGCTCCTGTTTTTCTTTATTTTATTTTATTATCTAGTCCAGGGGTCCCCAACCCCCAGGCCACAAACCAGTACTGGTCCATGGTCCATTAGGAACTGGGCCGCACATCAGGAGGTGAGTGGTGGGCCAGTGAGCGAAGCTTTCTCTGTATTTGCAGCCGCTAGACTCCCCAGCACTAGACTAGCATCACCTCAGCTCCACCTCAGATCATCAGGCATTAGATTCTCAGAGGAATACTGGTTCCTAGTGCCAAAAAGGTTGGCAGCTGCTTATAGTCTACCAATCTCTGCCTTTCAGTTAAGTGTTTGTCCCATTTACATTAAGTGCAGTTATTTATAATTGGATTTAAGTCCATCATCATGTCATTTGTTGCCATTTGTCCCACTTGTCCTTTTCTGCCTCCCTTTAAGTAGATATTCATTGTTTTATTTAACTTAAAATGTATTATCTTTTCTCTCTAGATGCTTTTAAGATTTCTTTTTAAACTATGGTTTTTCAAGCATTTCAGTATAATTTGGCTAATTATAGTTTTTAAAATGTTTTTCTTGTTTTTTGTTTGCTAAGCTTATTGAATCTATGAATTGATGTCACATTTTTTTTGAACAGTATACTTAACATGAGTTCAGGTTAATGCATGTTAAATCACACTTTGATTTTTAAAAACACCTTCACTGATGACATCTATGCTCCAAGAATTAAAGATAAGTCTCCAGTGTGTCTCATCATATTCAGACTTCCTGGAGTGACCACAAGGGGGCGGCAGAGCCTGCGGTCCGCAGGCGGAGCCGCGCTGGGAGCAGCCGGCCCCGCCACGCGGGCCACCAGGGCCACGAGGGCCACGAGGACTCACGGTCCTTCTGGTGGCAGTTCTTTTGCACTTAGCGGGGGAACTTTCACTTTTGGCTCTTTGACTCTCCTTAGAGGTGAAGTCGCACCAGATCTCATTCTGGATACTTTGGATGAAAGGAACGGACAGAAACTAGCATTTGAAGAGTGTGACCTATAGTGCACATTTTAGAGATGCTTTGTGTCTCGACACTCACGTGTGTAACTGCCCACGTGCCAACCCTTCAGGTTGCCTCCACCCTGGAGCCACAGCTCATGGTCTCCTGCGGTCTGTGCTCCCTGCTCTGAGCAACCAGCCTCTCCCACCACTGGGCTTGGCTCGTTGGGTCGCCTCTGGCTGCAAGCGTCGCACTGGCCTCTGAGCCTGGCTCATCCGGCCTGTGGCTTTCATAACGAAGACTCCTCAACACCCCTCGCCAACCGCCCCGGACTTCCCACAGTGCCATGCACTCTCTTTTCTTGCACAGGTTCCCTTGATGGTGTGATAAGTTCATTGGTGTCTGTCTCTCGCCACAGTGCAGCGTGTCGCATGAGATCGGCCGCGGGGTTCGATCTTGCTGTCGGGGAGCCCACACAGCCTCCCCTGTGCCCAGTTTATGACAGGCACTTGAGGGATACTGGCTGTGAGACCGAACTCCTACCACGCCTTGCTGAGGAAGGCGTTATTTTTCTAATTTCAAGTCGAGACACCAATAACTCATCTTGCCTACGTGTGTTGCTAGCACGTGAGTTACAATTCAAACATGGTGTCGCCTGGCTCAACAGCTCATTTTTAAATCGACTACTAGATGTGGGCATACCTTCTGCAAATTCCCAAAGCCCTGACCTTTGCAGTTTCCATACGTAGGAAGGAAAAGCTTTTTTCTCTACTCTCTCGGGTGTGTAGGTAACACCTATGAATTAAACCGACAAAACCAGATTATCAAGAGAAACAGTTTATGAAATTTATGGATTTTAATATTTTTTATTTTCATTTTAAATGCATGGAGGCTTCTCAGAAAAGTGAAAAACCCCAGAGTAGTTAGACTCAAAGCTTAAAGTATCATTTAACAAAGGGCGGTGAAGTGCAGAGAGGTGACCAGACCGAGGCCAGGGCCACGTGGGACGCCAGAGGCCGTAACCATGGGAAGGTGACTGGGGGAACCAGTGGCAGATCAGAGCTGTGTCAGGAGAGTTTGCGATGCAGACCCAGCTTGGTGCCCCTTCCCACTTGGTACCAGAGATGGGAGGGGACCAACTCTGCAAAGGAAACGTATGCTCTGCTTTTTGATGGGGGCAGGGCTGGGGTTGCGAAAGCAGAGAGCCCTTCCTGTGTTTGCTGTTTCTCAGTTGCCTCCGAAATAGTCCTTATGCCAAAAAGGCCTATTGGGGATGGCATGTTCTGATCCCCTTCAGATGTCACATTGAAACTAATAATGGGAAAGAAATAGCTGGAACGATAGTAATAGCTACCATTTATTCCCTGTTATTAAATCTAGCATTTATTGATCTTTCATATAGAAGCTAACAGCACAGACTGAGCACATCACACATCGTGTTCAATGGTCATGAGCGACATGGAGGCAAAAAGCAAAGAATGGGGAGGAGCCCTGGCGCGAGGGGAGTTCCTAGTTTCAGATCTCATGTTCAGGCTGTATTTCACAGGTAAGGGGCTGAGTCACACATTTGTCAAATCAACAGCGTCAGAGCCAGAAAGCAGAGCAGAGCCCCTGAGACAGCAGAGTGCCCGGTGTCCCGACAAAGAACAAGGGAGCAGCAGTCACTGAGCCTGCAAGCGAGGTCGCCCACAGCCTGGCCGCCTGGCGAGGACTCCTGCATTCACTCTGATGAGGTGAGGAGATGCTGTCCGGTTCCGAGCAAAGCTGTGCCTTTAAGTGTTTTATGTTCAAAAAGGTCTCTGACGGCTTTTCATGGAATGCTTTTTTTAGGGCCAGAAAGGGTGGAAGAAGAAAATCTACTGAGAAGCTTTTGCAATATTTCATGTTAGCGATGAGGGTGTCTTGGACCAGGGTGGGAGCAGTTGAGTGGTGAGTTTTTCAGCAGATAACATTTGAAGGTAGAGCAGAGAGAATTCCCTGACCTGAGGGATGAAAGAATAAGTCAAGTATACTGCCAAGGGTTTGGCCTGTCTGAAAAGTTGACATTGCCAAGTGAAATATGTCAGCTTGGGGTTGGAGAAGGTTTTCTTGGAGACACCGAGGAATGGGTGGTCTCCACGCAGCATGGCGGACGTCTCGGGGCGCCCGCCGAGGCTGTGATGGCCGAGTGGTTAAGGCGCTGGACTCGAAATCCAGTGGGGTTTCCCCGCGCAGGTTCAAGTCCTGCTCACAGCGCTTACGTTTCGCCGTGGAGCAGTTTTCCTTCCTGATTGTTCCTGAAAGCGCTCTCTCACCGCGATCCTCAGAGGCCGAGGAGAGCCATCAGAATTTAGGAGAACGCTCCATCATATTTGCCAAGCACTTTTTGAAGCGCTTTATACAAAGGAGGAGATTGAGACACAGAGACGATGTGTTTTGACTTCTGACTTCACCTCAAATTCCAAGTCCATACGAAACCCCATCTCAACGGACTAAACCCCGCTCTTACAATGCATTTTGCATTTTCAGCTATTTCGCCTACTTTGCACCTTTGACTTTTCAAGGCAATTTTATATATGTTAGAAAAATTAGTTCCTGGTTTCTATGTCTCTTTGTCACATGCGATTTTAAAATGTATACTTCCGTTGATTTCTTGCCCCCCTATTGCATTTTGTGGACAGGTGAATATTTTGAAAAACAGTAATAAGGACTCAAACCTGGGCACTAGCAGAAGCTGGATGAGGAGGGAAGAGGGCGAGAAACGGAGTGAGCAGCAGGGAACAGACAGCTGAGTCCGTGGAGATTTGTTCAAACAACAAGAGCAGCTGCGAATCCCCCCAAAAGTCTCCAACGCAGTCCGGAGTCCGTGAGGAGAGGCTGCTGCTCATGGTCATTAAGTGCGAACGCTGCGAGCGCTCTGCGCGTCCGCGGGTCGGCAGGCTCCGGGTTCGACCCCCGCGGGCTCCCTCCTGCATGTTTCCGCGGTGGCCCTGCGGGGTTGCCGCCTCCACTCCGTCGGCCGGGCCTGGAAAGGGCCGCGTGCAGGACGGTTACAAAGCAGCTTTTGAAAAAAATAAAGGTTTTCTAGCAGTGTCTCCCCCGTCTGTTTCTCCAGTTGCTTACAGCCCAAAGTCAGAGGTCGCCGTCGCGCGCCGTGACCAGGGACATCTTGTGGGAACGCTGACGCTCGGTCCCTGGGCTCGGCGTGGGGACGCGGCGCCAACGGCTGGAACCGAAGCCGCTCCCGAAGCCGGGACGCAGCGGGTGCTGAGAAACCGGCTCTCGGGGACGGAGGAACCAGCGGGGTCCCCTTAACAAGGGGAGGCCGGGGGACCCCGACTGGGGGCCGCGAGCCCCTCGGTTTCCGCAGGGCGGCCGGGCCCTGGCTCAGTCGCGCAGGGACCGGTCCCGACGTGACCCGCGTGGCCGTCGCGCGCACCGGGCTGGGGGCCGGGACGGTCGCCCGCGAAAGCCGGGGCTGCCGCGCGTGGCGCCGAAACCCGTCCCAGCTCCAGCGAGGTCTCGTCTCGGAGGTTCGCTGAGAGCCGGGCAGCCACATCTCCTGACCCTTCTTTATCCCCCTCTCTAGAGGCCGCCTCGCTCCCGCGCTCCCTGCTCCGCGTTCCTCTGACTCTTCCTGACGCTCGTGTGCTGCTGTGTATTTAAAAGAGGAGAACACACAGCCCTCGTGCTTCACTAGGAAAGCTGAAATTGGGGGCCTTGGGCTAGGGTAGGGGCACCTTACCTCGGGGAGCCCACTCCGCGGGGGAAAGAGGCGGAACGCCCCCCGAGAATGCCCGTGACCGCGCGGAAGCGAGCTCGCGGCCTTGACGTTGGTAGCGCGCGGCTCTAGCCCGCTGAGCCAGCGACCCGTCGGCAGGATCCTTCTCTTTTGAGATGATGATTTAAATATTCGTTGACCTTTCCGAGCTTATAGAGAATTTCTCTCGCTTCTTTGCCACCTCTCTCATTCGCAGACTTTACTAAGGAGTCTGCGCTATTTCAACTCTTCGTATTTGGACTAGAAAATCCACGGGGAAATTTTTGTGTAGAGATCGAGTCCAGTCTGCGCTGGATTGAAAATTGGAACTTCTCTTTAAGGACTTGTGACTTACTGACCTGTTGTTTTCAAGTTGGTTCAAGGCAACGGAAAGGAAGACGAGTTGGGTCGAGGAGTGGGGCCGGGTGTTCAGGGTCTCTTAGGGTCGCACACAGGCACTGACGTCGTGGGCAGTGACACCCGCTGCTGGAACAGGAGCCCCGGCAGGGCCAAGTGTGTTTCTGGGATGCTGGAGACAGGCCGCATGGTTTGCAGAAGTGTCAGATAAATGTTAAAATTTAAGAGGATTCAAAGAAAATGCTTGCTGAAAGCTGGGTTCGAAACAGAAACCTTTCTATCTTCACTCTAACGCTCTCCCAACTGAGATATTTTGGCCAATTCTTACGCCATGTTCTTCTGTCAATTATTTTTAAATAGTCCATTCTTATCACTTTTCTTTCCGATGTTGTATCTCAGCAAAAACAAGAAAATTTTGGTCTTCTGAAAATATAATGTTTTGCCCATTTCAAAAATAAATAAAATCAGACTGGGGACAACTCACCCAGAGTTTACTGAGTATTCCAGGAAGAAGGAAAAACAGCGGTAAAGGAAACTCTCTGTGGTTCCTAAGGATGCAAACTGGCTGCCCATGGGCTGCAGTGTGGAGTGGAAGCTCCCTAGAACCAAAGACCATACCATTTGAGATCTCGTATAGTTTGGCCCTCAAAATATCTTCTGTTCTTTAGGGTGTTTTCATTTCTTCCCCTTCTGTTCTATCAAGGTATAAACTGCAAGGGCAGAGTACGCAGATCTGAAGTGTGTAGCGTAATCATCTTTGCAAGTTTATATCCCTGTGGAACCACCAGCTCCCTCACTCACTCCCTCACTTAGCACCCTCCAGGGTGAGCCACTGTCCTGAACCCATTCACTATACGACTGTCACTTGTTTCAACTTCGTATACACTGAATCAACTAGGATCTGCATTCTTATGTCTGGCTTATTTTGCTAAATATTTTCTTTGAGACTTACCTGTTTTGTGGATGACAAAGGGGCCACGTACTAAACCTGACACGCTGAGGGGGAGGGAGGGCTGCATGGTGGACCCTACAAACTCAGAGATGGGAGAGTAACCACACAGGATGGTCTGAACATAAAAATTCCTAAAAGCGGGTCATGGAGGGTAGCCATGTCCTAGGTCTGTAGCTTTCTTTGCAAAACAAAGGTCAGTGTTCACATTACATGAGCCTGTCTATTGTCTTTTTGTACCTAAGATAACATATCTTTGAAATGTCAGTGTAATTTCCTTTGCCAGGCCCCTCAGTGCACAACCTCACACCAGAGAGAGACCACAGAACCCCTCATAGTGATCTTGTCCCCAAATACCATCTCTCTGTGCTGCAAATGTTATCTATTAACTATCCTGTACTAGCCAATGTAGAAGAAGTATGTGTCTCTCCGTTTTGCTTTTTATCCAATCCCAGAAATCCCCCTTTGCTTTTTCTCACCTCCCTAATCTACCACCAATGGATGTCATTGAAAGGCCCCCACCCCTGCAAAACTGCCATTCTCTAGAGCATTTTCTCGATCCATTAAAATTTTGTCCCCTGACAAACTGTCATCAGTTTGCCTCAAATAAACTCATAAAGATTCTCTATGGGTTTGGACTTTTCTTATATTAAGTTTTTATGTGTAAATGCAGATTGTTCCTTTTCATCCACTTCCATTTAATGGACATACCACCATTTAATGTTGATGGGCATTTGGATTCTTTCCAACTTGGGGTTATTACAAATAGCACTGAATCTTCTTGTGCATGGCTTTACGGGAATATAGATACTCATTTATCAGATAGATAGACAGATGATGGATAGATGGATGATGGATGGGTGGAATTGCAGGGTCACATGTATATTTGCTGTTCGACCAAGTTCAGTCGAGGGCTATGCTTTGGCAGTGCTTTCCACGCAGCTCATTGATTCAACCTTAAAAAAAAAACAACAACAAAATATACTTCATCAGGAGAATATGGGCGGTCTCGTCATGGAAAATATAACTTTTTAGCTTTTTCTTTAAAGAGAGGGAAATGTTTGAGAATGACATGAGCCTGAAACCATGAAGAAAACATGCTCCAGGTGAGGCTCGAACTCACAACCTCGGCATTACCCGCACACATACTGCCATATAAGTACCGCGCGCTAACCGATTGCGCCACTGGAACATGCTTTGATGACGCCGCCCGCGCGCGCTCGACCGAGCAGCGAGACGCGCGCGCACCTGCACCTGCCCACTTCTCCCCCGCGGCTAGCCTGCGAGGTACCTCACAACACGATCCCGACATTGCCATCTCTCCTGGAAGAGATGCGATGCTTCCTGTGCGCCGCCGAGAAGCAGCATTTCCCCGGGATCCGGGAGAACACCAGCCGAGCGCGCCACCCTACGCTACACCGCGCCCTGCCGCGCCCCGCCGCGCCCTGCAGCGCCCCGACCTCTCGGCCCCACACTGCCAGCTAAGCTCCGAGTCCCCCAAGTCCCCCACCACGAGCCCGCCCGGAAACCGCATTCCAGCGATGAGCCGGCCAGTCCCGCATCTTTGCGGGAAAACTCCCAGAGTTTT
The DNA here is from genome assembly GCA_028627145.1 of Eidolon dupreanum. NCBI lineage: Eukaryota > Metazoa > Chordata > Mammalia > Chiroptera > Pteropodidae > Eidolon > Eidolon dupreanum. The sequence continues at coordinate 109,850 of CM053517.1, forward strand.
CCCAGAGTTTTCCCACTCCGGCTTTGGGCGCGCGGCACAGACGGAGGCAGCGTCCTCCGCCCCGCCCCCACCCAGCTCTTTCACCTGTCTGGACCTCGTTTGAGGAGGAGGCCTATATAACAAGGGACCAGCCGAGACTTGGGGGTCTCTGCTCTGGTGAGCCCGTGACTCCCTGTATGCATGGTGTGTCTCCAGTCTTGCGGGCACGGGTTCGCCCTGTGTCCTGCCCTTTTTTGTGGTTTCAAGAAGAGTTGTTGGTTTCTCAGTCTGTTCGGCTTTTTAAGCGTTGTTAGGATGGAGTGGCGACTTCGGAGCTCCTTACAGGAACTGGATCTCCTGTGTTGCATTTTCCTTTTACGTCACTGAACACAGTGCCTTGTAATTAGCACCTTTTACCAATATGAGTTAAAATCACACCTCTGAGTTTCAGTGAAAAACTGCAAATATTATAGCCATTAACACAGTAAAATTATTATAAAGATGGCTTTAATTTTCCAGGTTGTTTTCTTTGAACACCGGGTTAAATAGCTTCCTGATAACTTCATCTTGCTGTAGAGCACGTGCAGATTCGAAAATGTGGCGTTACCGAGCAGAGCTCGCTGCCCCGTGCGCACAGAAACCAAGACTATGGCACCTGCTTTTGAGAAAAGAAAAGGCTTTATGCGAAATCCACCCGCAAGGAGACAAGAGGAAAAGCTCCAATCTGTCTCCGAGCTAGGCTTCCCGGCTGAGTGTAAGGGGTTTCAGCACCAGAGCTTCGTGGACAGCGGACCCTTCGCTTCGGAAAGGGACTGGAGCTCAGGTTTGGTCATGCCGCGGGCCCTTTGGTTCTGGGGTGATTTACCATATTCTCTCTCTCCCCTGAGCATGCTTCGGCTGCATAGCTTGTAGTTTTGTTCTATTGTCTCTGAAAAACAACTCAATATTTTGTAAAAGACAGGACTGGGACAGTTGGAACCGATTCTGCAGTTACAGTAGCATTCGTTTTAAAAATTTTTATTCATCACACATATTTGAATTCTGACTGGCTTGTGATGATTCGGTTCTAAAGAAAGCTCAGTATTTACTATCACCAAGTGTTATTTTAGTGAGAAAAAGAGAAAAAGGTACATCAATTATTAGTTATGCAATATATGCTGTAATAAAGGTGTACAAATGGTGCTATGGAAAAGTGCCTCTCATCTAGACTGAGGAATGCCTGCGTCATTCACCTCATCTTATGTAATTACATAGGCATTTTATCATCTCACACCATCACAAGAGGGTGAGTACAGTACAGGAAGATATTTTGAGAGAGTGACCACATTTGCATAACTTTTACTATAGTATATTGTTCCAATTGTTCTATTTCATTACTTACTGTAGTTAGTCTTACCGTCGCTAATTTATAAATTAAACTTTATCATAGGTACGTATACACGAGAAAAACATACACATAGACTATGCTACTATCTGCAGTGTCAGGCATTTAGGGGGTCTTGAGACGCATCCCCTGCTGACACTGGTTGAGCCGGTGGCACTTCAAGGTTTCCTACACCTCGAGTCCACGTAGCAAAAAGTTCAGAGAACGGTGCAACAGCTTCATCTCCATAATGGAGGCTGTTTTAGAATTGCCGGTTAGCTGCAGTCTCCTGTGTGCTGGGAAGGTAGGTCATAGACCTGGGGAACTCACTGCTAGTTTTAGGCTTAGGTGACAGGGAAACACATTCTCTAAATTCACCTACCTACCAAAGATGAAAAACCGACCCCCAAAGGCTCCGGTGAGATTCGAACTCACGACCCCTGGTTTACGAGACCAGTGCTCTAACCCCTGAGCTACGAAGCCCCTGTCGAACAAGGAGAGTTAGCTCCTTGTCCTAAAATTGATATGTTGAAATCTTTAGGGTTTTATTTTTATATATTTTTGTTTTCGAGAAAATTTGAGGTTCCATCCCCAGCTCCTTTCCGATTTTTTGGTCTGTATTCAAACAGATTCCCGTGTTCTCGGAGAGTCCCAACGGTCCCTTCAATTGGCTTTTGTCGAAGGAAATACAGGACCCCTGACCCGCTTGCGAGAGTTTGGCTTGGATCAGGGCGGGGGGAGGGTGCCGGCGTGGGGGGACAGGGGGGTGGGGAGTGTCAGCGGGGAAAGAGCGGCCGGCGGATCTGCCCCGATGCAGGGTTGGGGAGACGACCAGGGGCGTCTGCTTTATTCGCACCGCGCCCTCTCAGGCAGGGACACAGAATCATGTGAACCGTCGGAACCACAGTCTGTATGGGTCGAGAACAAGGGGACCGAGCAGTGGGCCGACCACTGAGCTGCATCTGCTGGATGGGGGCTTGAGTTAGAAAATACACTGTGACCTTGGGGCCCGGGTCACAGGTGGAGTCAGGCAGTAGGGGCCTGGGCTGGGGGTGCAGGAGAGAAAGCGAGGAGGGAGCCCCTGGGTGCACAGAACCCAGTCTCAGGGCTATGGGAACTATTCAGATCCTCACTGCCTTTCCGTTTCTCAGTGAGTTCAGGACTCCATCCTAGTCTAACAAATTCCAAGAATAAATTTTCTTTTCCTAGGATGCAGCCAGGCATGGACCAGCAGCGTTTGAGTCTACAGTATAACTTTAGGTGACACCTTCTTCGTGCTGTCAGGATGGCCGAGTGGTCTAAGGCGCCAGACTCAAGCTCAGCTTCCCGCTCCTGGGGCTTCTGGTCTCCGTATGGAGGCGTGGGTTCAAATCCCACTCCTGACATGAAGTTCTTTTGTTCTTGCCACACACGGAAAAGAATCTGCTATGTAGTTTTATCAAAAATTTGCCTAGGTTACCTTCCTATGTCACTTTTAAACTCTAAAAGGAAGAGTCTCTCAAGATTATGAAACTGCTGAAAACATTTTTAGGTCATTAATAGCAGAGAAGTGCTCATGTTGTTGAAATACAGTAGGGTGTGCTGTTTGGAGGTACCAGGCCATAGGTGGCAACCTAGATGTCCACCGGGGTAGGCAGGGGATGCATGTCAACTTTGTGCCAGGCAGCAGCCTTGCTCACGAGCAGAGGTAAAGGCAGTAAGAAGGCCTGACGTGGCAAGTGAGGGGTGACAGGCAGGAAGTAGAGAAGAGAGAAGGAAAGAGGCAAAGGACAGGGGCCTGGGGAGGAGCAGAGAAGAGGAGGGAGAGTGAGCAGTCTGCAGGTGCAGTGAGAGAGGGAAGCGAGAGGAGTGGGTTGTGAGTGAGGCGGTCTTCTCCAGCTGAAGGGGCCCTGAGAAGTGTGCATCACCTCCTTTGCCTATTTATTTATCTTTTTACTCTAAAATCTCCCAGAAATCCTAATTGTGAAAGTGCAGGAAGAACTATAAAGGGGACAACAGACTTAAATCCCCTGTCTTGTAAGTTAGAACCTTCAGCCTCTTTCCCCACCTTTTGGTTCTCTGAGGTCCCTCCTTGCTTGCTCCACTCGTCACTAAACTGGACACATCCCCTCATGTTCATAAATAATCTACCTATGCTGCTGTTTCCGTTAAGTGTGATGTCCTTGCAGTCTCCTGGGGCTTCTCTGCTCTGTCCAGCTCCCCTCTCCACCATCGCTGGTGGACTCCGGCGAGAACGTCCCCAGAAAGCCCACTCCTTTCTGAGCCTGACTGTTCATCGTTGTTTCCCCTGCAATTGTGTGCACTAGTCGGCTGTTCAAGGGTGTACAATGTGGAGGTTAAGAAGTCTGCTTGGTGACTAAGCCACACTTTGGGGGGCCCCGAGGGGCCCTGAAGCTGGACTACTCTGGCTGTTCTCCGAGATCTCATCCCTTCACCAACGAAAATGAGCTCAAGAGCAGGCCAGAGACTGACTCTGTGGAACAGCTGGCTTTTGATCTTTTAATATGCATTTCTGTGGAGGAGCTATGTGACATTTTTACAGCAGACACATCCAGGTACAGAGGATTCTGCTGCTCTGTCCACTGGGGGGCTTCTAGGTCCAGTTAAGAAGGGACCTCCCACACACACATACCACTACTACCTTTCAGATACAGTATTCTTTTCCTGGGGACATGCGACATAATGATAGTGAGAGGAATAGTTATAAAGTAAATACAATCTTGTTTTGCACAGACAGTATCCACCAGGTGCCAACCTTGACTTTTTGTCCAAAAAAACACTTAAAGTCTTACAAAAATCTATAGTACTATACACAGAGAAAAAAGCACAGAAGCCCATTTCTAAAGTTTTTCAAATTATCTAAATCCCAGGGTAAGGAGAGTTGCTTTTTAAGGAAAACACAAAATAAATGGCTAACCCCATTTCATAATGCATTTGGATTTTAGTTTATCAACTGTTTTGCAGAATGGACAAAACTTCTGTGCAAAGTACTACCGTCTTGCAAAAGACCAGGAGAGTCTCAGAGGTTACAGACGTAAATGCCCCCGCTCTCAGAGTTTATATGCTAGTAGGATCCGACCAAACTGCACCCCACGTTCTAGAATGAAGTCACTCCCACACCACAGAAGAGGATTAGAAAAAGGCATAATTCATAATAATTCAATCACAAGTTATTTTTGTTATTGTTTAATATCTTTTTTCCTATCACCCACGATTCTAAATTTCCTTGCAAAATCTAAGAGTAGATCTGTTCATCTTTAGAAGAAATGCAGTAATTAAATGGATCTAGATTTGACCTGTTTACCTAAAAATAAAGGCCTTTCAAAGTGAGAGGCAACAAGAATTTATTTGAGATTAATACGAGTTGGTATTTGGGAAGCACTGATTCAGACAGAAGCCCACAGAGTGTTCCAATTAGACAAAGACAAGGGGTCTTTATGAGAAAGGGAAGCGGAACAATTACATCCTTAGAAGGAAGGAATTTCTATTGGTGCAGAAAAGCTAACAGTGATGCTAATTCTAAACAATGTTTTTAATTCTTAGTCCAGTCATCACTTTATCTGCTTTCTTGTCATCTTTACAAACAGTTCTTTGGGGCACAATGTTGTTTTAGACTCAGTCCAAAGGTTATTTTGCCCTGCTTTAACATTTCAAAGGTTTGAGGCTTGAGAACACAGGGCAGTTCTTCCAGGATGGCAACTAAGGTCTAAAAGTAGACCTTAACCTTGGTAAAGATGACAAGGTCATCTGGGCTCTTCTACATGTGATTGGAATAAAAGCTTGGGTGATGCTGCACAGCTTCATTGGGACCCTTCACCTGGTCCCTTGGGGTAGAAGCCTAGTGCTCTGCCAACTGAGCTATTCAGGGACCCGTTTTGCTTCTTAATTTGTCCCATAAATAAATTTCATAAGTAATTTAAATCATTAAGCAAAGCTGGAGCCACAGCGATGGCCTCCAGCTTCCATGAAAACTCTCTGTCTCACATTTCGCAGGCACCACAGTTCAGAGCTTGCTCACCACACAAATTCTGGATGTGATAAAGATCATTAGTCAACAATAACACCAAACTCAGAGAGAGTTCTCAGGGTGTCTGAGTGGTCTCAGGCCCCAGGCTCAGTCTTTTGCTTCCGGACTTCTGGTCTCTGTGTGGAGGCGGGAGGTCGAGTCCTATCTCTGACAATACCTTTTCTTTCTGTATTCGAGCTCTGCGACTCCTCTGATGGAATCACAACCCCCCCATTATCACCCATATTTCACCCTGATGCCAATACTGTTCGGCTGAGTTTCCCCTCTGCCTGACTTTCTTCCTTGTCCTTCTTTCCTCTTTCTCCCTTTCTATAAAAATTACATGTTTATGAATATCTGCATGGATTAATAGTAATATATCAGTATTGCAATGTAGATCTTAAACAATAAGGGAGGTAAGGGTTACGTGTTCCTGTCCGGTATTTTAACTGTTTTGTGAGGCAGGTGGCAGGTGTTTTGAGCTTTCTTCCAGGCTTCTCCTGCGTGTCCCTCTCCCTCTATTGCCCTCACCTGATCCTTTCCCTTCACCTGCTGGCTGTCTCCTCCCTTGCAGGCCTTCTCTCCATCACTTCCTTCTCCAAGCCTAAGGGCTGTGAAGCGAGCAGGTTTGGTGTGACATTCTATGGCATAAGATAAGAGAGGCGAGAGATGGGAAACGTGCTGTGTTGGTTAAATTTAGAGAAAAGGGACCGTTATGGGCCCCCCAAATTAAACCAAATAATCCATTTCTAGAAAGCAGCTGGGATCTCACAGGAAATAAACTCATGGACCGGCTACACCCGTGTTTCTTCTCAACCCGTCTGGAAGGTGAAAGCGCGGTGGCCTTTGCAAAGCACGTTGCCAAACACAGGGGCGCCGGGGCGCAGAGCTCGCCAGCAGCGTCTCCTCCTCCTCCTCCTGGGACCCAGGTCAGCGGGCACGTCCAGAGCGCAGCGCCATCGCCCGGGGGAGGGGGTGAGGTGGGGGATAGGAGGTGGGGGGAGGAGGACGGCCTCCTGTAAGTCCTGGCAGAAGAGTTCCGTCCGGGCCTAAACCGGCGTCACCCGACGGCACCTCGGTGCCCGGGACTCCAGCTCCCAGCAACGAGCTCGGCTTGGCCGCGAGGGGCAGGCGAGCCGACCTGAGCTTTGCTCTAAACGAAGATGCGGGTACCGTGAGTACCTGGGCTCCCTGCCTGGTGCCCCGCACGTCGGGCTGCCGGACAGCGTGCGATCCCTCCCGGAGCCGTGTTCACCGACGAATCTGCCCGACTCGCTACGTACAGGAATTTTAGCGTCACATCTGCCACATTCTCCTGCAGAAACATAAAGACGTCCGTAGTCGTGGCCGAGTGGTTAAGGCGATGGACTAGAAATCCATTGGGGTTTCCCCGCGCAGGTTCGAATCCTGCCGACTACGTCTGCGCTTTTGCTTTATGCTAAAACGGTTTGCCGTGGAGTCCGCGCGCAGAGAGCTCCTGCGCGCGTTTCACCTCTTATCCACCCGCAGCGGTGCAGGGGACGCGTGTTTCTCCCCTAGCTGTGTCCTGTCACGGTCCCTGCGCTCCCACGTCCAGCCCAGAAAAAAACCAAGTGAGCGCGGTGTTTTCCTGGAAAAGTTTGCTCTAACGGAGCCCTAATGACCCCCGCCCCAGGGACCCGGCAGGACGCAGGACTGTCTCCGCGCGTCCCTCCCCGAAACGCTGCTTGGACTAAGCTATCTCAAAAAGAGACCGTTTGTGGGAAGGTGTTTCTCAGATAAATTGTAGAGGATGTGCAGTCTATGCCACAAAATGGAAGCTTTTTACTTTATTTTTTAAAAATGTATCAAAATCGACTTTTGGAAGCATATGCATACGTTCGTGTAAACTATCATCATCAGCATACAGAACAGTCCCACTGATCCATAAACTTCCCTTATGTTATCTTTCATAGTCGCCTCCTAACTTCACACATCACAGAGGACACCAGGTATGCTTTCTGTCCCTGCCTTTGGCATTTTTGAGACCGTAATAGAAGTTGAACCGTACAGTATGTGACCTTTTGAGATTAGCTTTTTTTCTCTTGAGATAGAACATGCCCTTAGATTTATCCAAGTTGTTGCACGTATCAAAATTTTGTACCTTTCTGCCGTCGAATGGAATTCCCCTGTACAGATGTCCACAGTTTATTTATTTGTCCACCCATTGATGTACATCAAGGTTGTTTCCAATTTTTGGCAATTGCAGCGGAGAAATAGCTATAAACATTGTTGTACATAAATTTTCATTTTTCTTGGGTGGGTTCCTAGAAGTGGGATTGTTGTATCACCTGGCAAGTGTCTAACTTTATAAGAATTCTTCAAACTATTTCCCAGAGTGCCCATACTGTTTTTCAGTCTCACTAGCACTAAAGGATATTTCTAGTTGTCCCTCATCCTCAACCAGCCATTAGTTTTGTATCTTAAACTTCAACCATTTTCATAGGTGTGTACTAATATCTCACTGTTGTTTTAATTTGCATTTCCTAATGACTAATAATATTTACATCTTTTTGTGTGCTTATTGACCATCCTTTTACTCCATTTGGGGAAGTGCGTGTTCATGTATTTTGTCCATTTTTTAAAATTGGGTTGTTAGTTTTCTTATTGGTGAGTTTTGATGATTCCTTATATATTGTAGATACAAATGCTCTGTCAGATATGTGATTTGCAAATATTTTCTGCCAGTCTTTAGCTTCTATTTTCATTCTCTTAACAGTATCTTTGCAGATCAAATTATTTAACATTTTGATGAAGTCCAATTTATTTATTTTTTATTTTCTTCTTCTATGAAAAGTGCCATGTCTAAGAACTCATCGCCCAAACTGAGTTCATGTAGATTTTCTCTTATGTCTTCTTCTAGAAGTTTTTGGTTTACATTATACCTACAATCAGTTATTAGTTAATTTTGGTATAAGTTGTGAGGTTTACATCAAGATTGACTTATTCATTTACTTACTTATGTCTTGCTTCCCCTTTTTGCATATGGATATTTCATTTTCCCAATATTATTTGTTGAAAGACTATGATTTCTTCATTGATGTATTTGCACCTTTGTCAAAAATCAATTGGCTATATTTGTGTACATTTATTTTTGGACTTCCCATTCTGTTTAATTGATCTACATGCCTATTTTTGTGCCAATACTTCACTGTCTGATTACTGAAATTTAAAGTAAGTCTGACATCAGATAGTGTAATCTCCCACATTTAATTTTTATTTTTAAAAATTGCTTTAGATATTCTAGCTCCTTTGCCTATCCATATACATTTTAGACTTAGACTTTCTCCAACTATAAAAAAATCCTGCTGAGATTTTGATAACAATTACATTAAACCTATAGATCAATTAGAAGAATGGACAGGGTAGTGCTGGTGTTCTTTTTTCATATATTTGCTGATATTTTGTTTTATAGTTGTGCTCAGTGGGAAAGAAAGTAAAACGTGCTTATTTCATTTCACTTGAGCATAGAAATGATCAAGAGAAAAACTAGAGGGAATGTTATCAGGAAATATAAGAAAAATTCTCAAGACTGAAGAGTTTGATGACCCAGATGCAAAGGAGTGCCCTTTATAGCTAATACTTGTAGTGGTAAATTTTAAAAAAAATTTCCTTAGTTCAAAGTCATAAAGATATTCCCCTGTGTTGTTTCTAGAATCTTGCTTTATTTATCTATTTATTTAACATTTATGTTCAGATCTACAGTCTACCCAGAACTGGCTTTGTGGATAATGCAAAAGGGGTCAACTTATTCAAAGACCATTCATTGCCACTATTTCTGCAGTGTTCCCTTGCTCATAAAGCAGGGTATGAAGTGTGAGTCTAAGTCTGAATTCTATTTAGTGCCATTCTTTATCTATGGACAACATCATATTGTTACTTATACTACCCTTATGTCTTTAGCATTTGGTGAAATAAGTCCTCTAAGTCTGCTTTCCTTTTTAAAGATAACTTAAGCTACTTTGGCCTTTTTCACTTAAATGTTATATTTTGGTCAATTTATCAACCTCTAAAAAACACCTGATGGGATTTTACTAAAAATGCATTGGCTTTGTAGATCAGTTGAGGGGGGGGGGTGGAGAATTGGTATCTTTACAATGTTGTGTGCTCCTGTCTAGATTTCTTTCTAGGCATTTGATGTTTAATATGCCATTTAGCAGCATGCTTATTTGAATTTTCTTACTGCATGTTGTTGTTTTATTTTTTCTGTTGGTGGAAATGTAAAATGGCCTGAAAAGGAGGCTCGTTCAAACCACTGGGTCTGACCAGATACGTGTAACTCTGGTCTCCCAAAACTCTGAGATGAAAGACACGCAGAACTGGTTTGACCAGAATCTCAGCTTCAGGCATGGGTGCACCTTTGCTTCCTAATTTACAACATTGAGGTTAATGAATCACTCAGCCAGAATTTAAAGAGAATGTTTCTTTAGCAGCTTAATTTTACTTGAGTGATCTAGTTTCTTATTATAGTTACAATGAGGCTACATAATATAGAAGGGAAACCCAAATGCAGGGGGTTCTTAGTGTGGGGCACAGAGTCTTAAATAATTTTGTGAACTCCCTGGAATAGTTTGCTAAGTGCTATGTTTGGTGACTGAGGCCACTTTTGTGTGAGAGGGTGCATGAATTTCTGTTCCATGTGCCATAGGGTGCTAAAACAACAAAGGTTTTAGAAATCTCCCCTAATAACTTCGGGGCCCATTAAAGGGTCATAGAAGAGACAGCCAGCTTTATTTTCTTGTTTCAAGAAATGCATAAAATGTCCTTTAGTGGCTTCGATGCCCGAAGAAAATTCTTTTTTAACTAGTACAAGCAACTTCTCTACATGAGCTCAACACCTCTTTCCCCGTGAAGACCAGGGCTCACTGACACGCAGCGCCTCACACGGGGGCCGGATCTGTCCCCGTGTCAGAAGTCGTTGTGCCGTCGTGTCGGGCACGCTCCTCACCCACCGCTGCATGTGACAAAATCCGGACTTCTTCGAGAACGACTTTCTCACTTTCTTGCAAACAAGGCTTCCTTTGCAAGTTTTCTTCCGTGAATGTGCCCCAAATTGACATGTCATAGCTTGTTTTCCTACAGACTTTGGACTTGACAACTAAATAATCTATGTAGAGAAAAAGATCTCATGGCTGAAACTGAATGGAGTTGCAGATAAAAGATACAGAATCTCCAAGTCTCAACTTTCCTGTCGATATAGGTGCAAAAACAAAACAAAACAAACAACACAACACAACAACAACAACAAAAAACAACTTCACCGAGTTTCTAAGCATTAAATCATATAATGAATATAAGACGTTCAATTCAGGACTTGTATATATGAGGAATGCTCACTCGGCCAACAAGTTCGAGTTAATGGTGTGTGTGTGGGGTAGACTTTACAGGTTTGTGTACTTGGCAAGATAACAAGATAAATAAATAAGATAAAATAAGATCCCTTAGGATTGTCTTGGAAAGAGTGTCCTGAGTGTACATTGACTCAGATTTTTGACTGATAAGCTAGATGAAATGCTGTCAGCAGAGTTCATATAATCTATGTTAGAGAAGTGTAGTGATATCTGTGGGGTTCCATGGTGTAATGGTTAGCACTCTGGACTCTGAATCCAGCGATCCGAGTTCAAGTCTCGGTGGAACCTCTCTCATTTTCTTACCTTCTTCACCCGGGAAACTGTCCACCTAAAAGACTGAAATCAATTATGACACTGCCATCTCCTGTGAGTTCCTCAAGTCTCGACATACCTGCCTCTGTGAGAAGGTAGAAACAGAATTTTGTTCTGGTCTAATGGAATTTATTATAAGGAGGAAAATAAATACCAGAGGAAGATGAAAAAACCCCTGAACTCTGCTGTAAATAAAAAATTAGTTCTAATGGAAACCAATAATTGACTCATGGAAACATTATTTTCTGTGGACATTGAAAAGAATGTTTAAAATTGTTAAATATTGCAGACGTGAAAAATAAATAATTGTAATGGCATTGGAGAAAGTACAGTTAATAGCAAATTTCTCTTCTATGACCTCAAGCTTCATATTTTCTGTCCCCCACCTCTGAACCCAGTTTATATATATATGTTGTAAAGAAATCAAATGTGGACATTTTAAATTTGGTGCCACTTAATAAAAGGACAAATAAGACTCATTATTACATTTTTAAAAATCTATAGATTTAACATATCAAAGTAAAAATTGGGGGGAGAAATCCATAATGATATTTTCATTGCAATGTTTATCTGGTCTGTGTATCACCCACAAAATACCAAATATCCCTCTTTCCCAGCTAAAATGAGTGACGACTATTATTTTTTCACTCATTATATTCTTTGTAGAAGTTTCCCCTTTTCATTGTTTTTTGTGCTGTTTTGCAGAGGTCTTAGGAATTAAAAAAATACTTTCAGTATGAGGAAAATGTGGGCACTCACATTCAGTCATCGTGTCCATTTCCCTTCTGTGGGCATTTAGAAATGATGCTGACGGCATAAGCTGTGTTCATGAGCAAAGAGCAGTGAGCATCAGCTGAGATATCCAGGCTGCTGCTCTAAATCTAATAGTTAGGGGCTGGGCAAGCTTGGGGACTTCTCTTAGTCCCCCGTATTTCTTATTTGTGATGTGAGGATTAAATGAGGCCATGCATATAAATGAGGATATTTCCTAAAATGCGAAGTATTTATAGACATGTTAGAGACAGAGAGAGAGGGAGAGGGAGAGGGAGAGGGAGAGGGAGAGGGAGAGGGAGAGGGAGAGGGAGAGGGTGAGGGAGAGGGAGAGGGAGATGCTGACGGGTGAAAAGGGCGCATGGACTTCCCGGCCTCTGGCATCCTAGGAATAGTCCCTGTCCACGGTGCTGAAACAGAAACTGCGTCTGATGCGCGGACAGACCGTCCACGGCTCTGGGGCAGGACCGTCCACTGCTGGGGCAGGTGCGAGCAACACTCAGCGGACTTTTCTGACACTAAGGGTGTGGAGGAAGAGCACACTGAAATGGCGAGTTTAGCCCCTGGGTGTCACAGCGGCACTAGTCCTGAAGTGCCAAGAAGTGTGCGCCAAGGACTCTTGTATCTTGGACTGTAGCCAGTTGTTTCCAGTGTAACTGTCCCTTGGTTTCAATCTCCTACCAGCTCAGTTTTGTGGTCTCTACACATTCTAGATCTATGACGTCCAATAGTTTAGCCACTTGCCACATGTGAGTACTGAGCACTTGGTCCCCATTGGTATTCTCTAAGTCCCAATGGCAGTATTCAGAAACCCGATCACATGCTGATTCTCCACGTGAAATTCTGTGTGGTGATCAGTCTCGGCTCAGCGTCTTGGCTCCAGCCCCAGAACCTGAGCATTATCCTCTGTGGCGACTCCAGAAGGAAGTATCCAGATTTAGATGATTGTACTATCAACATTCTTCTCTAAAGTATCTTTTTGGATAATTTTTTTTATTTTTAAATTCTGTACATCTGTTACATGGGTCACTTTCCTCAACTCTAAAACTAGGAATTGTATCCACAGAAGAGCCTTAACATTTCATTAGCTTTGACATTCTAGAATTCTATTAGTTTCTCAGAGTCAAAGCAACCAGCATGCTGGATGTGAGAGGGGATGAGATGAGAGATGATGAGTTTTGCAAAGAAAAATCCAGTTCAGCCTCCAGAAGCTCAGGTCTTGCTAGAGCCCAGCCAAACTCACTCCACTGGCACTTCTCAGCAAAGAGGACTTGACACAGTCTAGTATCACTGACCCACACGACTTTGCAGCTCAAGGCTTTTTATTATACATATACCTCTGAAGACACACAGTAAAGAGGATAGAAGCTGCTGATTTAATCCATGGCGAGGGAAAGCACTGTGTTTACAAAAAATTGTTGGAAGCATTCTTGGACGAGGCTCACTAAAGTATGACAACTCAGCACTGATCTCCACAAGTGAGGTGAGGACCAGCTGCATGGACGAAGCTGTCCAGGCATGCACTGAACTCTCCTGGAAGGTCCTAGAAAGGCACTCACATGTGGTTAGTAGCATCCCATTACTACATTAGCCCACACTTGTTAATCATACAGTGCGATTTTGCATCTGAACTGTGCCCAGAATGAGTGAAAACCTTGCCTCTTTTTCAGTCCTTTTCTCTTCACTGTTGTCCTGGTCCCCAGGACAAATAAGCCCAGCCAATGTGATGTTGTCGACCCTTTTCGATTGGATTACAAATAAAATGGCTTTCCTCAAAGTCTTCAATTGTAGTGGTTTGCTTTTTTATACCCAGTTTGGATTCTCAACTTGATGAGCACAGCTGTAAGTCTTGGCTTTCACTGTATATGATCCAAGGTTTCCTGGATTGAATTTCCCTTTCCATGTGACTGGAAAAGAGTCCTGAGAAGGGTGCGATTCTTTCCCCTTCTCTGGGAAAGGATGCCTTCAAAGCGGGCAGGGTTTAGACTGCAGACACGCAAAGGCATCAGGCAAAGCCTGAACTCTCTTTAGGAGGGAAGGAGAACAGCACTAGGACCATGGTTGAATGACTTTTTAGGAAGTAACAAAAGCAAAGATGTAACACGCCAGCGTGTACCAGCCTGAGACTGATTAGTCAGGTTGGGAAATAATCAGCTTGCTAGCAGATTCTCAGGAGGCAAAGTATCAGTAAATTACCCTTCTGAGGAAGGTGGAGGTGCCGTAGTCGGCAGGATTCGAACCTGCGCGGGGAAACCCCAATGGATTTCTAGTCCATCGCCTTAACCACTCGGCCACGACTACATAGCATATGTGCAACTTATTAGCATATGTAGGCCAGGAAAGCTTCAGCTGTCTTCAAAATGTGAAGTGCCCCACCAGAAAGTGTATTTGTTGTAATTGTTTCTTAGCCTGAGACCACTTTGATGAATATTATGCTGTTGTAGCATGTTGGCTAGTAACACCTCTTATTCCCATGGACCACAAGTCCTTGCATTTTAGTAGAAGATTAGAAAACTTCCCCCCAAACCCAAAGATTTGTAGGGGCAGGCCTCAATCCAAGTAGATCTCATTCCCCAGGAGTCCTGGTCCACCACCTTGATCACTCAGCCACAGTGTAATGCACTGAAATAAAACACTAGCTGTGCCGAAATTAGCTCTCCTGATGAGCTTCAGTTGTACATCACTATGTATTTGTAGTAAATATCTCTTATTTGATGTCATAGAGATGGCTGTCATGCTATTTCACCAACCTGGCAAGCAACATTTCACTCCCAGAACTGGGAGAAATTATTCTGATGGATTGATGGACTGAGGCTAAACAGGAGACATTCCAAGAAGCCAGATTTCTGTAGTCAGCATCTGATGGGGAGCCATGAGATTCACTCGACAACTGACACAGACTCTAAGACTTAATGCAGAATTGGGTGTTGAGGTGATGATTTGAAAAATGTGAACCGGCATCAATTTTTAACTTTTTAAATAAACTTCGAAACATCCATATAATGGAAGATTCTGCACTGATAGAAGAAACGAGAAACACTTCTATTTAGCCGTGGCCTGTGCAAGAGGACTACAGCGCGCAATCTTTCTTGAACTAGTCCAAATACCCGAGAGAGTTCCAGAAGCTCTTATTTAGAGTACGAGTGGGTGTCAGAAGCCACTTGTCAGCGGAGCGTGAACGGCCTATGAATTCTGGTCATTGTCCCTAACAGGCAACGCGAAGTCTCACCTGCAGGGCAGAAAGGCATGTCCCCGAGAACGTTTCTTCTCTCTGTTTTGTTGGACCTTTTCGCTCCCATGCGAAGCGAGTTTAGTATATTTTATAAAGTGCTAAATCAAAGAAAAAGTTCAACTCAAGTCAGAATCCTAGGCTGTCACAGGTCGCTGTTGGGTGGGGGAGGGAGCAGGGGGTGGTCAGCAGGAGGTCCGTGTCCCTTCCCCTTCTAGGTCCCACTCTCAGTTCGCTTGAACCATGGATTCCAGGCTAACCAACCCCCAAAGGGGGACAGAATAGAATGAGAAGTGAGGGTAAAACTACTAGGTCCCACCGAGATTTGAACTCGGATCGCTGGATTCAGAGTCCAGAGTGCTAACCATTACACCATGGAACCCCGCTGGCGGCGGCACGCGCCCTCATGCCGCAGTCCAGCCGTCCTCGTCTGCAGCGAAGAGCCGCGTCCCGCCTCTCGCCCTCTGCCGCCGGGCAGCGCCCCTCCCCCGCGCACGGGCGCCTGGTGCGAAAGGCCACCGCGAGTCGGGATCCCGGCCGGAGATGGCAGTCGGCCCTTCTCTGCGGCGCGGCTGCGGGAGACCCCAAAGATTCGTGTCGTGACATAGCTGTGGCCGGCCTCTTCCCTCGCCATTTGCGGCATCGCCGGGGACAGCCCTCTGTGTCCTGGAAACGCTCCGCCTCGTGGGGACCCGAGGGTGACGCGCGACGCAAAACTCCAGGGTCTCAAAACGGGGTTTGTTTGAGAAAGCTTCGGCTTGGCTCTTTGACGGGCAGCACTGTGAGCCTCCCGGACTCCTCGCCTGTGTCCAGAGGGGACACAGGTGTCCGGGACTGTCCATCGCCAGTTGAAAACGCGGCGGGAAACGTGGAGATACAGTAGGACACGATGGGGACATGGCAAGGGCGGATTGTTCAACCTGGGGGCCGAGCTGAGGAGCAGATGGCCGCTATGACAGCAAGCATACTGCTAAAGTGAAATTCTCTTTTAATCGTGGCTGAATGCTTCATTGATCTTGGTCTTGTAAATTAGGTCAAAGTTGCGTTCATAACTGAAGCCAAGATACAAGTTAAGGTGAAGCATCTTTTTCCTGAGGCATTTTTTTCTTCAGTTCTCAGATCCTCCCGGCCCTCTCACCTACACCTGCGTTCAGGTCGTTCTGGTCGGGTTTCAGCCGGTCCTTTGAAGGTGGGGGGAAGGGGTGAAGCAGGCCAAAGCCATCAAAGATATTCCTCTCTTAGTGTTTAGTGCTGAAAATAAATGCAAACGACTGAAGTTTCTGATGCCCTCAAATTCTTCCAGCCACTTTCCAGTCCCGTCACATTTGCAGGTCTGAGGCTATGGCCCCTCAGCTCCGACAAACACCTGGAAATGAGCATCAGCAGTGACTGGGGCCTGGGGTACTAGGGCCTAGAAAGTTCGAACCTCTGGCCTCAGGATAGTTCTTTGTACTCCCTCTTCCTCTGCTGCACTTTGATTTGCTATAGATGACATTTCATCTGAGAGAGAGAAGCCCCAAATGGACATGGGCGATCTTGTTATCAGGTCTAGTAATGACACACCTGAACATCTTTCACTATATCACATTAGAGTGCAATGTCACATTACACGGAACAATGTTTCGGTGCCTAATTTTGTGTTAGGTAGCACACCGCTTGCTACACCCACAAAATCAGCAACAAGGAAGTCGCATTAGTAGGCAGTTGCAGCCACCCCATTGGGGTCTCCTCCACATGGGTTTGAATCCTGCCGACTACGATGCTATCCTCTAAATGCCACCGACATTCCTGCATCCGTCATCTTTGTTGCTCACCCTGTGTTGCCTGTTACCCATTTCCCTGGGTCAAATAACCTCTTACTCCAATTCCACAGACTGTTGTGTCTGAAATACTGACGTCAGTCTCAAAGGGAGGAGTGAATCTCTTATGGTATGAACATCACTTATTATTAAATCTGATTTGAGGAAGCCAAGTCCCTTTTCCTCAATTACATGCCATAGCCAGACTCTACCGTCTCCTGAGGCAGAGATGCTGGCGTTACCATGAAATATATAAAGCGTTGAGCTTAGGCAGTTTGTCTTGCATATCATGGTTTCGTAGTTATCTGTGGTGTGTGTCATAATATGACATATGCAAGTTTTGGTTTTCCTATTTCATTCCTCATCTGTTTTGGTCCAAAGATGTCTAGAAGTGAGAGTCAAACAACATGGATTGTTAAGAAGTGGAATTAAAAAAAATGAAAACGAGATCAGTGAGAGACAAGCTCACAGATTTGATGGCAGTTTTCTGTTGGTAACTCATGTTCAATGCCTTTGTCTTACAGCTTAGAGACTCCAGAGGAACATTCTCTGTTCCCAGTCCTCTCTTTGTACCTTCTCTAGTACATTCAGGAATGTTTATCTGGGCTTTATGGTCAATTCAGGAAACAAAGTATAAATTCAGGGATGCAGAACTTTGGTTCCCAAGCGGAAGAGAGTGGGAAAAAAAGGTCCAGGTGGGAAAAGAGAACATGTGGGTGGGGGAAGAAAGGAGGAGAGGGGGAAGCAGGAGGGGGAGGAGGAAAAAAAAGGAGATGGAAGGGATGGAGCAGAAGCGAAGCCAGGAGGTTGCTGAATGCAGGAGTGCCCTCAGCCCTCCTGGACACTCCTATTCTGAGCATCCTCAGTCACAGAAATGCCTCAGTGCCTTTGCTCTTGTTTTGACAAGCATCTTTCCACCATCACCGCTCTTCAAAGTCACCCCCGATGTCGGGCATTTCTTCGAGTCCACCACCTCCAAAGGCCTTTGGGTTGTTTTCAGTTTGGGCTATTCTAAATAGTGCTGCCACAAATATTCTTGTACACATCTTTCGACGACCAGAAATAGGGATTTCTGCTGGGTAGATATGCTCATGGATGGAATCATAGAGTCAGAGTGAATATTTTAGGGTATAATGCCAAAAGGTTTTTGAGAGCGATCAAACCAATTTACGTCTCCCTGTATGAACATCTAATTGTCCCACACCCCTTGATAACACTTGGTATTATTTGTCTTCTGTTATTTTGTTTTTATGTGTTAACCTGCTGGGCCATGGTAACCCAGATATGTGGTCAGCTATCATTCTGTGTTTCTGTGAAGTTTCTGGAAGGGTATTTGTGGTTGAGATTAACATTTAAATTGATAGACTCCGAGTAAAGCAAATTGTCTTCCATGATATGGGTGGGTCTTGTTTAACTGAAGACACAAATAAAGCAAAAGCCTGACCTCCCAACAGATGACCCTCACACTTGACCATCAGTTCTTCTGGGTCACCATCCTACTGCCCACCCTGCAGACTTTGGGCTTGCCAGTCTCCATAATTGCCTAAGCCAATTCCTCAAATAAATCTCCATCTGATACGTATACATCCAATGGCTCTAATTCTCTGGAGAACTCCGTGGACACAGTTTTGTTAGGTATATGCAATATAAATATTTGCCTTGTACTGGTGGCTAGTAATGAACAAAAGTTTCCGATATTTGTGAAGTCTAATGTATATGTATATGTTTTCTTTTGTGGCAACTGCTTTTTGTGCTCTTTTTTAGAAATTCTTGTGTACTCTGAAGTCATGAAGAAATTATCCTGTTATCTTTCAGAAGCATTGCCTCGCCTTTCACTTAAAATATACACTTCATCTGATTGAATTTTATGTGTTTTAGTTCATTTATTTCCGTATTGATATCCAATTGAGCCACCAATTTCTTTAATTTTAATTTATTGAGGAGAACCGTCTTTCCCCTAGTGCACTGTAGGGTCACTTTTTTTTTTTTTTTTTTTTTTTAAGTCAAACAAACGACTGTATGCATGGGTCTGTTTAAGGTGTGTTCTTGCTGTTTAAGTGGCCCAGCCGGGAGTAAGTGCCGCACTGCGCGGAAGGCCATGGCCGTATACCAGGAATTCTCCTTTCAGAAAGCTTTGATTCATAAAGTCTCACATACATTCACAAGCACGTTGCTTGCAGGTCAGATCTTGTTGGAAGCAGCAGTGCTGACGCTCCTCAAATGTTCCTAGAACTTGGGGCGTCTCCTCTTCCTGAAAGCGTGTGACCACCTTTTCATCTTCCTTCACGTATTTGATCTGCATCTTGCAGATGCTAAAGCCGGGGTCACCAGCGTGGAGCTGCCAGGTCAGCCAGTGTGGCTGGACGGAGCACACGAGCCCCAGCTGCGCCATTCCAGGGCTGACGTGTAGGAGGATGGGGGACCTGGACGCCCGCATGGGCTTTTTGACCTTCTCCGCGTATTGCGCCCCGTAGCTCTCTCTGCGTGCAGATGGGAGGCAGGTGCCAGGCGACCACGTTTTTATGAACTCTCGAGTCTTCTAAGCCCTGTGTCATCTAAACCCGGTGGCTTCGGTGTTTTAGGATTGGCTGAAATGTTTCTCCTGTGGGAGTGACGCCAGCGGGGCCGGTGTGGCTGAGAAGTGCCGACGGGCAGGTCGCCTGCCTGTCCCTCTGCTCCGGTGCCGCGTTCCCAGTACCGGCGCTGCAGCAGCGCCCGCAGACTCTGAGCCTACCAGGCAAAGGCCTCCAGCTTTCGTGTTCAAGAACTGTGGCGCACAGCCTCGGGCCCTACGCAGCAACAGCACGATTGCCAGGAATTCTAAAATAGGTGAGAGGAAGAAGGAAAAAAAAAAAATACAGGGCGCGCGGCCTCCCCGTCGGGGAATCGAACCCCGGTCTCCCGCGTGACAGGCGGGGATACTCACCACTATACTAACGAGGAGGAGGTGGGAAGAGTCTCCGCTGATTCTGTGGAATCTCTCAGTGATCCGAGACCACGACCCAAGAAAGGGACCCTTGGTAGAGAAAAGAAAGCGCCAACAGCTGCTTTGCAAACAGGCTTCCGGGGGATCTTCGCGGACAGGACAGAGATCGGGCTGTGCCCATTGCGGCACCTGTTCATAAATAAGAGCAGTGGCCGCTCCCTCCCCACTGCTGTGGGGCTCTCGCCTGGAATATTTAGCCGAGGGTCTTGCCCAGTGGTCGGGGGTAGGGGGTGAGAGGATCCCATAGTCCTCTAGGATTCGAACCCGCGCGGAAGACCTCAATGGATCTTAGTTCATCACCTTAACCATTCCGCCACAAGCAGAAAAACTTAGATAAGGTTTCTTAAGATAGAGACAAGACAGAATATAAACCAGGGTAACCACTGCCCGCTGCATAAAGCGAATGGGCTTTGTGCGCGAACACAACCTTCAGGTAAAATGAGGGTTCAGCAAAAACACTTAAATGCCTACATCTCCTGCGACAGGGTTCTCTCTTAAATTCCTGTGAATTTCCATCTTCTTCTGTTTAGTTTTGTAAGACACTGCCAAAATATCCTCCAAAGTGGCTGCATCACTTTACACTTCCACTGGCAATGGATCAGAGTTGTGTTCTTTCTCAAACTCAGGAAATTCTTCATCTCTTTACTAGGGAGTCTAGATTAAAAGTGAGAGTTTGAGACCAAATTACTAAATTCAAGTCCTAGCATCCCCATTTACTGCCTATGTGACCTGAGGCTAGTAATTCAACTTATCTGTGCCTCGGTTTCCTTTGTCGTAAAGTAGAATTAAATAGATGGAAAGCACTAGAACACTGCCTGGCACACACAGTGTTAAGTGATAGCCAATTTCATGTGGTCTCTTCCTCCTGATGGCATATGTTGGCTTTCCATCCTCTTTTTCATTTCTCATCTCCTTTTGAATCATGGAGGAGCTTTAAAAGAATATCCTGTACATAACTTATTCACCTTCCACAGCATCCGTTCAGTTCTTCAGTATGACTTTATGTTGCTGCATCTTAAATATGTTTGCTATATGTTTTTACTCCTTTTCATCTAGTGTCTTTTTACTTCGGCATGCACCCTCACAGCTTTCTTTCCTGTTGTAGGCCCGGTTTTCTTGTAATCTACTGAGAATACCAAATTGTTTCCTTTTTCTAGTTCCTTCAGCTCTTTTCTGAAATCTGCAATTAGAGACTTCTATATATTGCTGCCTTTTCTTTGCCTGTAACTCTGTTTTCATACCCGCGACATTAGGCTTCCAAGTTTCGTTTCATCAACCAACAGGCTGAGTGACTTGATCTTGGCCACTCCGTGCGGGGGACGCAAAGCACAGTCAAGTGCGTGGGCCACATATTTAAAAACATAAAAACCTACTGACTTCTGTTGGATTCTTTTCTGCCAAGGACACACTGAGACCGGCGCTGGCTCACGCAGGTGGGTGCACACGGTGCACTAGTCGGGCAAGACATGGTAACGCCACTTCCCGGATTCCTGTAGCATTTTTTAAAATATGGATTGCGACCCATTTGAGAGTCATGAAAGCAATATAGTGGGTCGGAACCAGAATATTTAAACTGGAATACTAGTCCTTTCAGTAGAGTGCAGAACAGGTAGTAAGGTACGTGATGCACCGTGAGACGCTTGTTTGCTTTTCTACATCACGTGTGTGTGTGTAAACGTCTCTCTTACAACCAGTGCCGGCTCAGAAGCTCGCGGTCGGAGCCCCCACGCACACCTCCTCGCGCGTCGGCCAGGAGCGCGGGCCCGGCCGCGCCCGGCGGCGGCGGCCTCTGGGAAATGGAGTCCGGCGCGGCGCGTGGAGCATCCTGGGAGCCGCGGGCCGGCGCGTCCGCGCGCCGCGGCGCACGCGCGCGCGGGGGCGGGGGCGGGGCGCGCGCGGCGCGGCCGGAAGTGGCCGCAGCAGCCGCGGGAGGCGTGGAAGGAGGCTGGCGCTGCGAGTCCCGCGGCTCTGGTCCTTTCCCTGGGTCTGGTGAGCTTCCCGGCGCTTCCGGACCGGCGATCGGAGTTGGATCGCAGTTGGGGGAGGGAAGCCCAGGTATCACCATGGCAACCGCCAGCCCGCTGGCCGCGTGACGTCACCCTTCTCGCTCCGTTCCGAGCGGCCTCCGCGGGAGGGAGCCGGGGAGTCCTGAAAGGGGGCGCCCCTCGCCGCCTCGGCGCGGGCGGTTCCGCCCCGATCCCGAGAACGGCTTTGTTCTTTTGTTCCGGTCTGGGAGGAAGGACGGGAGCCGGGCCCCGCCCCGCTCGCCTCCTTCCAGCTTTACGCCCCCGCAACAGGTGTGTGTGTCCGAATCCGAGCCCGCGGGGCGAGCCTGCAGGTGCGCTCGGAGGCAACGGGCTGGTCCGGGGCGCCTCCGGCCGGATTCTAGGGGAGCACCACCGGTTTTCTTAACCCGGGGCCGAACCTGCGTGCTCGGTGTCCACCCTGGTTTTGTTCAGCGAGAGCGCCTCTCGCCTGCTCAGTGGTCTCTCTGGCCACTTCTGGGTTCCAAGGACCTCTTGGCCACTGTGCAAAACAGGTTTGATTGTGACGCATGCTGCTGACCTCATCCTGTGTCTTTTAGGTCAGCCGACCTCAGTGTATGTGAAGTCTTAGACTCGTTGGACGTCTGAGCTGCAGAGCGAGGACCCAGCTGGAGGGACGCTTGCTGCTTGTGAAACCCCGGTGACCAGGTTCCAGAGGAACGGGATGAGCTCCTGAGATGGAAGGTAAAGGGGACCGCGGGGGGCAGCGGGGAGAGCGGAATGATGGAGGCGAAGGAACGTCTTGACTTGAAGATCAAGTACTTGACAGAGCTGCAAGAGGTGGAACGAGGAAACCTTATATTTAAGGATCAAGAAAAGAATTCGAATTATAGGGAGAGACTTGCAGGAAGAGTTAACTCTCCCGGGCTTGGGGGTTGCGGAATGAAAAGGAGCGATGATTCATAGTGTCTGTGATCTTCACATGACTTCTCTTCATTAAATATTAGAATGATAATCTTGCAGTCAGAAAAAAATCTTCGTAATCATGCCTTCAATGTAAGAATCAGTTTTTTAAATCTCACTGGGAGATGACTCTCTGTTAAGCCTTTGAACAAGTGTGGCATTAAACTGTCCATTTAGGGTGCAGGCTGTTCCTTTTTTGACTTTCTTTTTTTAGTTCCTTATATTAGACAGAAGTGTCTGTTCCTTTAACTTTTGCCTCGATCTTACTTCTTAGTCCCCAAAAGCAAGAAATTGCTTTTTTCTCACATTGCTGTCCTTCAGATATTTGAGATCAGCTGTCAACTCCTACTCACAAATTCTTTTCTAAGCAAAATAGCCTCAATTCTTTGATGTGCGTGCGTGTGATATATCTAGACCATTTCTCTGAAAACCATGCTTCATGACAGCATGCTCTTAAAACGTGTTACCTAAAACTAAACACGGTTCAGTGGACGTGCTTTGAAAAATACCTGAAAGTATGATGCACTACTTCTTTTGATTTGGTTTATACTTCTGCTGTTTAGCATCAGATCGTATTTGCTTTAAAAAGTTCGTGCTATTATGCTGTACACCCTGGCTCTTTTTTACATAAACTGTAGTGAGCTAGATTCATGCCATCTTTGTGTGATAGAACTGTCTTTTATCCTTAATGTAGAGACTTCACATTTATGATTATTCCATTTAGCCAAGTGTTCCAGCTTGTCAGAATAATTAGGAATCTTAATTTAGTTATTCATTGTTTTAACCATCCTTTCCAACTTTATGTAACTGGTATATTTAATGAGTATTCCTTGTATTTCTTTCTACATGTCACTGAACAGGTCAGGGTAAGGATAGAGCCCTGTGACATGTCACTTTAGACTTGCCTCTGCATCATCATTGTCTTTACATTCTTTAGATATAGCTAGGCAGTCAGGTTTGGTTTAACCTATTATACAAACCTTTTTCTTGCATTCCTTTAACTTCATTGGAAATGTTAACATTATTTATGTAGATTGAGCTATACCTTACATTTGTCCTCAATTCTTTGTTTTTTAAAGGATACAAAGAATATTTTACTTCATACAACTGCATGTGTATCTATAATTGTTTCATAACAATGTCCAATTAAATTGACTTACATTATATTACTAATGAAAAATCGGAAATTATAAAAATTATAACTCCATTTACAGTAACATCCAAAATATGAAACGGGAACATACCTAAGAAAAATGTTCAAAATCTGAGCACTGAAATTTACAAAACAATTTCTGAGAAAATTTTTTTTCCAGCTTTACTGAGATATAATTGACCCTTAATACTGTATAAGTTTAAGTTGTCCAATGGAGTGATTTGATACACCTATATATTCCAAAATGGTTACCACAGGAAGGTTAGTTAATACATCTGTCACCTCACGTATTTGCTTCGCGTGTGTTTGTGTCTGCGTGGTGAGAACATTTAAGATTTACTCTCATAGCAACTTTAAGTTTATAACATAGGGTTAACTGTTGTCACCATGCTGTCCATTAGACCCCAGAACTAATTTATAACTGGAAGTTTGTCCCCTCTGACCAACATCTGCCCATTTCCTCCTCTCCCAGCCCCTGGAAACCACCATTCTACTTTTCGTTTCTATGCATTCAGCTTTTTTCGATTCTGTATATAAGATCTTATATTATTTGTCTTTTGCCTTACTTCATTTCACATAATGCCTTCATGGCCGATTATTTCTTCTAGGTTATCCAATTTGTTGATGTATGACTGTCCAATTATAATCCATTATATTTATATTCTTGCCAGCAGTTGCATTGACCATGTCTATTTAATTGTAGACATTTTGGTAGGTAGTATAAGTAGTATACATTATCGCGATATTTAATTTGCATAAATAGCAGTTTCAAAGGGCCTATGAAGACTTTGGGAAAGTAGGCTGATTATTCATATTTTCTATGTAGCAGAAGAGGCAGCAGAAATATTTTGCCTCACTTAGTGGGCACATAGATTGAGTCGTATGTACGTGATACACAGGACTGTAAGTATCTAGAGACAAAACTATGAATTTTAAAGTAACGCTTTGCCTTCTGAGCCTACCAAGGAGAGTATCAGGACCCTGGTCGCAGTTTTCCTGATTTTTTTTTGGGCGGGGGCGATTCTGAGAATTAAAGGAAATTGACAGTTCCTGTTATTTTCAAATAGAAAAATAAGTGGGATTTTACGGATTGCTGGAAACAGCTGAGTTGGACAGGATTCACTGTGGTTTCTTCCTCCCCCCAGATCTGTCCTCACCAGAATCTGCCCTTCACCACGGGGGGCACACGCTACACCCGTCAGCCAGTTTTCAGGTAAGCTGGGGTTTCTTAAAACGCCGTTTCAGTCCTTAGAGTAGGCCTGTATATTCTTCTGCTGTGGGGTGTGTTTATCTAAAAATCAATGTTGGCAGGTCGTTCTGGGTGCCCATCTGCCCAGCGGCCGTCTTCCAGTCCTGCCTCTCTGGTTTAGGCGGTGCACTCACCACTTACCTCTTGCTTAAGTTCTTTTGGTATCACTTTATTCTTTGTTGAGGGATCTAGTGACAGCCCCACACAGTTATCTGTAAGAATTATCTAGCCCGAACTATCAGTGGTGCCAAGGCAAAGAAGCTTGGTGTACATCCTTATTTTCATTTAGTGTCATTTTTCTTCTGCATGAAGGATTTTCTTAAAGTTTTTTATAGTGCGTTCTGCTGATGGTGAATTCATTCAAGTTTTTATGTCTGAAAAAATATTATGCCTTTGTTTTTCATTTGTAGTTTGACAGTTTTTCTTTTTAGTACTCTATAATGTTTCTCCATCGTCTGCTTGCTTGCATGGTTTCCAACAACAACAAAATCTGTAATTTTTATCTTTGTTCCTTTAGATTTGTCTTTTTCCCCTTTGGATACTTGTAAGGTTTTCTCCGTGACTGGATTTGAGCTACAGCATTTGATTAAGATGTGCCTTGGTGTGGCTTCCTCTGTGTTTCATGTGCTTACAGTTTGAGTTTCTGAGATCTGTGGGTTTATAATTTTCATCAAATTTAGAAAATAATGAGCTATTTTTTCTGCTCCTTTTTTTTTTTGAGTCCAGGGACTCCAATTTCATATATATAGAGCCATTTGAAGTCCCATAGCTGCCTGATGCTATCTCTCTAAAAATTTTTTTTCTTATCTGTTTTATTTTTGATAGTTTCTATTGCCATGTCTTTGAATTTATTAATCTTTTCTTCTTCAGTGCTTAATATTTTGTTGGTACTATCTAGTGTATTTTTCATCCCAGAACATTTGCATTTTCAGCCCTGGACGTTCCATTTGGGTCTTTTTAAAAAGTGTCTTGCATGTCTCTAACTTTTTGAACACTTACAACAGTCGTAATAACTCTTAATGTTCTTGACTGCTGATTCCAGTGTCTGTGTCAGTTTTCGGTTGGATTCAATTGAACAGACCTCTTCCCAGCTCTTTTGGAGCACAGTGCTGTTCCCTAAGTCCTTCTGGATGGTTCTCTTCCCGCTGTTGGTGGTCCGATCGCCCCCCTGTGCCGGCTGGCGCTGGGCCGACACTCGAGCGGGAGCCCTGCAGTTCTCCGTGCTTCTTTCCTGTGCAGTTCCCTCCTCTGTGGTCCTCTGTCCTGTGAGTTCTAGTCACCTCGATTTCCCAGACTCAGCGTTCTCTCGCCAGTTCAGGAAGTTGCTGCGCTGCTTCGGGGTCCCCCTGCACTGCTGCCTGGGAACTCGGAAGGCAGTAAGCTGGAGCAGTCATGGGGCTCACCTCATCGGCTTCCCAATTCTCAGGGATCACTGTTTTTTTGCTATCTGAGATTCAGCGTCTCAGAAACTGGTTCATAGATTTGGTCTGGAATTTTTTGGTTACTTTATGCAGGAGGGTAAATCGAATCCTTGTTAATGTCATCTTGGCCACTGCTGGATCCTTTTGAGCTTCGATTTTGAACTCCCAGCTTTGTTAGGTCTGATCTAGTGTCACCTTTCTCTAGGACTGTTTTTCCCAAGGCCTGTGACCACCTTTCAGTTTAGTGCTTTGCTAGAACGACTCAACTTGGCAGTGTGCCTCAGGGCTAACCATTATTACAACACAGGGTACAAAACAGGATCAGGAGGAAAGATGTTGCCAAGTGGGATGCAGAGAAATGCAGTGCGGTCTTCCAGGCCTTCCGTCTGTGCTGGTCACACAGATGCCCTTGCTCTGCAGCGGTGACCCACGAGACATGAGCAATGTCTACCCAGGGAGGCCTGCTTCAGTCTTGGAGTCCAGAGCTCTTAAAGGGAGCTGATCACGTTGGCAGACACTTGCTTTGACCACCTACGGTGCAGACCCCAGACTCGCACCATCGTGCGTCATAAATCTTCACGTGCCCCGGGCACACAGGCGCTTCATCGGTTGGTGACTATGTAAGCATTAGTTTTCAGAGCTCGTTCGAGGTTCAGAAGCCTGGATACAGGTATCTGTGAAGATTAGCAGAGATCGAGCAAACCAGACTCGCTGCTCGAACTCTTTGAAGTGTTCTGGGGCTGTCTGTGGAGCGGAGCACACCTGTAGCCCAGTCACGTGGTTCTGCTGACCGATATTGCCCATGGAGACCGTCTTTGCACCCGATTGGGGGCTGGCTGTGGGCAGTAGACCAGGTTCTTGATGTTTGAAGGTTCACTACACAGAGATGACGATGCATATGAGCAGTAGTGGCCACACTGACCGAGCGCGTGTGCCAGACCCTAAATGAAGCATCTCATACTGAACAGTTCGTTCCTCCTCCTTACACCAATCCCGAGTCAGGCTCTGTTTTTATATCCATTTCACGAAGGAGGAAATGTCAGAATCATTTTTCAGATAGCCCATAGCTTGCCTTACTCCGTCACCGTTGCTGACTGCACCCCCTTCCTGGGTAAATACTTTGTGGCTACACGGAAGTGTGTTTGGTATTGCAGGAGTCAGTGACCTTCAAGGATGTGACAGTGGACTTCACCCAGGAAGAATGGAAACAGCTGGATCCTGTACAGAGAGATCTATTCAGGGACGTAACACTGGAAAATTACACACATCTGGTGTCTATAGGTAAGGATGACTTCTCTGAGTCGGTAGCTGGGGTGCAGAGGAGGAGGAGGGTTCTCTGGTGCTTAGACCAGTTTTGCCTCTACGAGAGTGACCAGAGATTCCTTGATTTTGAAAGGCTTTAAAATCTCTCGTAGCAGGTGGAAGGACAAACTAGTAATTTTTCTGAACGCAAATCAGTTCCCCAGTTACGCCGTGTCTGGAATTTGTAACCTCGGAGCCGGATCTGCTGTTCATCCCCATGGGATTGCTTGCTCACATCCTTCCCTCGAAAGCGAGGCTGTGAGACTGAATTCTGACGTGGCGCATGTCCCTAACGGCAGACCGTGCCTCTTTCTTTCCTTCTCCCATGAGCAGGACTCCAGGTTTCCAAACCAGATGTCATTTCCCAGCTAGAGCAAGGGACAGAGCCATGGATCGTGGAGCCAGGCGTGCCAGTGGGTGGCTTTGGAGGTGAGTAGTGGGTCCCTACAGATGAGCGTCGTTCACTCGGACACCAGCCTGAGAAGAGGAGTTTGCACGTGAAATATAGGTGCACTCGCTTCCTGCCGAGATGCGGGCAGGCCTCTGGGCTTTGCCAGAACACTGTCTCGACACGCGTCTGGTTTGCTACACCTTCCGCCTTTCTGTGAAGGTGGCTTCTTGGCCTGGACTCTGGATGCCATCTTTTCCCACCCCCTCCGGGACTCTGAGCTCACAGTTATCACCTCGCTTTTCCGCCTGTAGAGTTTCCTTTCTGGGTCTACAGGCTCTATCACTTGTACCTCAAACAGAAGTAGGGGACCTAGATTTCCAAGTACTTTTATTCACCACTGTTAATCTATTTGGCTGCCATCCAGTCTGCTTCCTTGCTTTCCCAGCTAAGCTCTGCGAAAGTGCCTTCCTTCCCTTTCTTAATCTCAGTATGTAGCTTCTGATCCTTTTAGTCCATAAGGCTGTCTTTGAAATTATAAATTAACTTCTTGTAGCCCATTAATTCCCAAGCTGCACAGAGACCTCTTCATAGACCAGACCCTGGAAAAATATGCAAGCTCAAGTCACTCTAGATAAAACTGCAGAGTGAATGAGATGGGGTGGGGGTTCTTTTGTATAGGGAGAAGAAAAGTACACCACGTTCAGATTTGGGAAGTGCTGGATTAGCTAAAATTTTAGCAAGTTTCTTCCTGGGGGACCACTCGAGAGATTTTTTTAACATGCATTTGAGCATTAGGAATTTCCAACAGGGTTGCAGAGTATAACACACTTTCTCCCCAGCCATGAGTCTGTTTCTTTCATGCTGCACCTTTAAAATCTTTCTCTTAGAATATGATTTCATGAAATGTAGTTCAGAAAACTTATATTTTTTAACAAGAGCTTTATTAATTTGTGCTTACAGATTAACTTTCAAAAACAAGTTAAGTCTTATCACAAGTTAAAAACTAAGTTGTAAAAAATCCCAGCGAGCAGATAGAAAATCATTTAAAAATGTTTAAATAGATATTGTAAAAAAGTCCTAGGCTTTAAAAAAAATACTTCAGTCGTCAGTAAAAAGAGATTTAGGAGGTAAAAGTAACAAAAGACCCACGTTGCACAGGTGACGTGGACAGTCCCACCGACCCGGTCAGCGGGCAGAAGGGAGGCAGTTGAAGCCTTGAGCTCCATTCTCGTGTTTACTGCCTGTCGCTGGAATGAGACCCAGCGAAGGTGGTCTTGGCAAGCTGGCCCTCGGCCCTGTCCTCTTCGGCGTGTGGAGCAGTCATTCCTCGCTGGGACTGTAAACGCGGTTCACAGCTCTGTGGGCGTCAGCACTGGGTTTGAGGTGCGGCAGTCCCTGCCACTGGCCCTCTGCCCTGTCCGCACCGTTTCCTCGTCCCCTTTCTTGCCATCTTCTCTAGGCTGCCTTGTGACCTGGCCCCTGCCAGTCGTGACCGCATGCGGTGTGGACTGTCTCTCTGGTCCAGGTGCCCCTTTGCTACCTGGCTGGTGGCACCCTCGATGAGCCATCCTTGCACAGGGTGCGGGGGCACCGCGCAGTGCCCGCAGACTCTGCACGCAGTAGAGCGGGACTCGTTTTCGGCAGTCCCTCTGGTGCTGTCCGTCTGGCCTCCTGGAACTTTCTCCAGTCCTTTGTTCTTTGCCTGCCCGTGGTGTCCTGGTAACTGAGTTGCTAACTGCGTGGAAGACACGGCCACGTGGGTAATGTAGGTCGCGGTCTGTCGCGTACTTGTTCCCGCCAGTGCTGGGACCAGCTTCGGCCATGGCCTTTCACCCTTTATCAGCACCGGACGCCATGGTCTCCAGACCCCCACTGAGGAGTACTGCGAGGGGTCGCGCTCCATGGCCACCGGCTGTGCACATACTGAACACTTGGTGGTCCCCAAGCCTGCGCTGCTTCCATCTTGTCCCTGCTAGGGAGGCGCCGCTGTCATGAGGCCGCCCACGCCCGCCGCACCTTCCGCAGATGCCAGGCGCAGGCGGCGGCGGCGGGCAGCTCCGGGTCTCTGCCGGCCGCTCGCGCGTGCGGTGATGCCGGTGGTGATGGTGACGGCGGCCGGGCTGGCAGCACGGGAGACTCGGGGTCCTCTGGGCTCTGGAACCCTGCTGCCCGTGGGACAGAGCAGTGCCGTTTTGAACGTGGCCTCTTTCCCTGATCTGCCAGCACTGACCACCTGCTTTGTCTCGTCGTCATCTTTCCAGTCTCGAGACAGGACAGACTGCCACACAGGAGGAAGTGGAGCAGGTAGCTCTGCTTCCTCATCACGTCCTTGTCTTTTATTCCGTCTGTTCTTTGTCTGCTGATAAACCGCTTTCTTTCATGAGTCTATTTTATTCGTCCCATTACCCCACACTTCCACCTCTTTTCTCACATGCATTCCTTTGGCTTCAGTTATTCTTCTTCCTTCACTGAGCCGATGTCTCCTACCCTATATCTAAACATCTTGGTTGTTCCACTTTTGTGTCTTCCGCCCCCACAAACACCACTGCCGCCTCCACTTCTCTTCCTAATTCTCAGAACGCCTAGAACTCGTTGTCTTCCCTTAAATCATTTCCTCCACCATCTACAACTTTCCCGTTTTTAGCAGCGATATGACTGTTCCTTCAGTGTTCCAGGACCAAAACCACGCAGCCTTAACTAGGTCTTCCCTGTCCGTTCTGTCTGAAAGTAGAGTTCTTGGATTTCTGCTTTGCTGTTCGTTGGCGAAGAATCTGTTTAGCTGTCTCCTCTAAACTCAGTCCATCTGTATCTCTTCTTAGCCCCCTCTGAGCCACTCTTCAATTAACTATCGCCTTAAATGGAGTTCCCTTACTGGTTCTTAGATATTAGCTATGAAATTGAATGAGAGAGTCTCTTGCTATTTTTAAATTTCATTTATCATTCTCTTTACCTCTGTCCAATTTTTTTCCCAAATATTAGGGCTATATTTGAAACTCCTCAAGAATTTCCTGAAGAGTTTGTATTTATTTAGTTTCATTAGGCATTCCCACAGCAGCATTTTTTTTTTTTTTTTGCTGTTTTTCTTTTTTCCCTCTATTCAGAGAATATAGCGTTTTCTTTTTTCTTTCAGACTGGGAGACAAGACCAGAATATAGCCTATCAGTCCCGGAGCCGGGCATTTCTGAAGAGCCATCTCCAGAGGCAACAGTGGAAAAATGCAAAAGCAACGATCCTGGTAGCTCTAACTTCTCAGAAACTTGGGTGTCTAGAGGCAGTCCAGAGAGGCAGCAGGCAGATGAACAGACACTGTCAAGAGGAACAAAAACAACTGAAAGGGCAGCGTCTGCTTTGGAGCGAGACCCTGTGGGTCACGACTTCGATAAAAGCGTCAGTATCAGTTCCAGCCTTGTAACACAACAAAAGACATCTCCGGAGGAGACCTCTACTAAACCACGCATCAAAAGGAATTTAAACCCAGTTAAAAAAGAGAAATCTTGTAAGTGCAACGAATGTGGGAAAGCTTTTAGTTATTGTTCAGCGCTCATTCGCCATCAGAGAACACATACTGGAGAAAAACCCTATAAATGTAACGAATGTGAGAAAGCCTTCAGCCGCAGCGAAAACCTTATTAACCATCAAAGAATTCATACTGGAGATAAACCCTACAAATGTGATCAGTGTGGAAAAGGCTTCATTGAGGGTCCGTCTCTTACTCAACATCAAAGAATTCACACTGGAGAAAAACCCTACAAATGCGATGAATGTGGTAAAGCCTTCAGTCAGAGGACCCACCTCGTTCAGCATCAGAGAATTCATACCGGTGAGAAACCATACACTTGTAATGAATGTGGAAAAGCCTTTAGCCAGAGGGGCCACTTTATGGAACATCAGAAAATTCATACGGGAGAAAAACCTTTTAAATGTGATGAATGTGATAAAACTTTCACCAGGAGCACCCACTTAACTCAGCATCAAAAAATTCATACTGGAGAGAAAACTTATAAGTGTAATGAATGTGGGAAGGCCTTCAATGGGCCCTCGACGTTCATCCGCCATCATATGATTCATACTGGTGAAAAACCGTACGAATGCAATGAATGTGGGAAAGCCTTCAGTCAGCACTCAAACCTCACTCAGCACCAGAAAACGCATACTGGAGAGAAGCCGTACGATTGCGCTGAGTGTGGAAAATCCTTTAGTTACTGGTCGTCCCTCGCTCAACATCTGAAAATTCATACCGGAGAAAAACCTTACAAATGCAACGAATGTGGGAAGGCCTTCAGTTACTGCTCATCTCTCACTCAGCATCGGAGAATTCACACCAGAGAAAAGCCCTTTGAATGCAGCGAATGTGGGAAGGCTTTCAGTTACCTCTCAAACCTTAATCAGCATCAGAAGACTCATACCCAAGAGAAAGCTTACGAATGCAAGGAATGTGGCAAAGCTTTTATTCGGAGCTCATCTCTTGCTAAACATGAAAGGATTCACACTGGCGAGAAACCTTATCAGTGTCACGAGTGTGGCAAGGCCTTCAGTTATGGCTCATCCCTTATTCAGCACAGGAAAATACACACCGGAGAAAGACCATACAAGTGTGGTGAGTGTGGCAGAGCCTTCAACCAGAACATACACCTTACACAGCATAAAAGAATTCACACGGGAGCAAAGCCTTATGAGTGCGCCGAGTGTGGCAAAGCCTTTCGACATTGCTCATCTCTTGCTCAGCATCAAAAAACTCACACGGAAGAAAAACCCTACCAGTGTAATAAATGTGAGAAGGCTTTTAGCCAGAGCTCCCATCTGACTCAGCATCAAAGAATCCACACTGGCGAGAAGCCGTACAAGTGCAACGCGTGTGACAAAGCCTTCAGCCGGAGCACTCACCTGAGTGAGCATCAGAACACCCACACTGGGGAGAAGCTGTCCAACTGTGACGAATGCAGGAAGACTTTCAGCCAGAGCACATACCTCGTTCAGCATCAGAGAGTTCATTCGGGAGAGAAGCCTTTCGGGTGTAATGACTGTGGAAAAGCCTTCAGGTACCGCTCTGCTCTCAACAAACATCAGAGGCTGCACCCTGGCATATGACTGTTCTGGAAGCATCGTAAATGGGGGGTGCATTTACTCTGGTTTGTCCTCTGTTAAGTACTGAAGAACCGGAGCAGATTGAGAAGCTGACTGCTTAAACCATTTTAGCTCCTCGCTGTCGTGCCGTGGAATCACTGGCCTGAGTAATCACTTACGTTGCTAAGCAAGTTTGTGACATTGGAAAGTTCAACTGTCTGAAATTTCACTTTCTTCCATGAAACGAGGGATTTGGAATAGATGATGTCAAAGGTCGTTTGGAGTTTTATATTCGGTTTTGCTTATTCACAATATATTCTTGAATAGGAATACATCAGATTTTGCTGTGTTGCATCTAGAGTGTATATTTATGCATGTTTTGCTAACAAAGCACTTACGCCTCAGTAACTAGACTGGAGATCTGTTATGCTCCTGCTCTCATGCATTTAAGTTGTTTAAGTAACTGTTTCCTAATAAAAATAAATCCAGAATACCCCCACGTTAATATTTCAATAATATATAATGGCTTAACTCAGTACAAGTTTTGGACTTTTTTTTTCTAGTACATTTTTAACGTTTAGTTTATTACAACGACAGCTCTTCTTCTGCAGCTTTAACAAGCATTATTTAACCCCAGTGACACAGCGGAATCACTTTGGGAACTTAATAAAACTATTGCCAAGCCCCACTCCCAGAGACTGTCATTTAATTGGCCTAAGGGGTGGGACCCAGACATCAGCATATATTTTTTAACTCCCGATTGTGTTGCATCTATAAAATGAAGGGTATCCAAGGAGTTAACTGTTAATTTTGTCAGGTATGATAGCATGTGTGAGAATGGTCTGTGGTTTTTAGAAATGCATAATGAAATATCTAGGATTAAATTACATGTCTCACTTTCATTTAAAATACCAGTAAAAGAATAAAACAGAAGGGACTAATAAAGAAAATTGACAAAATTTTAATAATTATTGAATCCTGGCAATGAGCATATAGGAACTCATACTGTTTTATAATTTTGTGTATGTTTTAAATTTGTCATAATTTTTATAAGTGAATGTTTTATCAATTATTTCCTAGAGAACAAGTCGACTTTTATACAAATACCATAAGGTCTCCTTTAATTTGCGGCTCAATATTTTGCCAAGCCAGAGTCAACTAGGTGACTAGCATTCTGAAAAATCCGAAAAACAAGTAACTTTTAGAGATCACTAAAACAATTCCTTCCAATAACGAGAAAATTGCCGTGGACTGAATCCAACTCTTTCAAAAAAGTTTGTCGGAAAACGGGTTGCCTTCCAGAACGGCTCTGTCCAAAAGCGGGTGTGGGCGTGGGCCACTTCTTTGCTCCGGCCCGGCTGGGCCAGGTGGGGCCGTGAGGGCGGAGACGGCGGGGCCAGCCGGCGCCTGCGGGGGCTCAGGCCTGAGGTGGTAGGCGAGATGTCCCGAGGCCCCGCCAGACCCAAAGAGGGAGCAAGGGCCAGGCGACCCGGGTTCCGCCGTAGGGAGGCCGCCTCTTTGGGGCCAGGAAGCGGCTGCGTCTGGAGCATGTCCTCCTGGCGGGTGACTGGCACCCACTGGCCGCGGAAAGGCAGGGGCAGCAGGAAAGGACGAGCGGCAAATGGGCGTCGTGTTCCTGGCGGCCGCGCCACGACCGCCATGTGGCCGCACCGGCCACCGCCGGGTTTCCAGCCGTGCGCCCCGACTCGCGCCGCCTCCGACTGCGCCCCCTGGTCCTACTCCGGGGACCCGGGTCGGGGTCAGCAGGAGCCTGGGCCCTCGAGGTTCGCCGCAGCTCTGCGCGACTTGGCGACGTCGGCCACACGGTCCCACAGGTGCGCCCGACGCTGCCGCTCGCCACCGTCGCGCGCGCTGCGGGCGCGGGGAGCAGGCGCCCGAGCGCTCGGCTCAGGCGGAGCCGACCGGGCGGCCGAGGCCCCGCGTGCCGCCCGTTCCCACGGCCGCTGACCTGCGGGCGTGGTGCCTGGGGGTGTCGAGCGCCCCGAGACTCTCTCGCTTTCCTCGCGCGGGGACCCCAACGGTCACCGAACCCTGCGAGCGTGGCCTCGGCCGAGTCGGCAGACGTCAGAAACCGCGGAGGCCGAGACCCTCCCCAAAGCCGCCGAGCCGCCTTCCTGCTCCGCATGGGCAGTTACCTGGGCAAGCGGGGGTCCCCGGCGCCGTCCCCGGCGGAAGGGCGCACAGATCCGCGCGCGAGGCTGGGGAACCGCCGGCCGGCTCAGCCCCTTCACCAGCTCCACCGGGTCCAGCACGTCCACCGCGCACACCCTGCCCCGCCGCTCAGACCTCCGAGAAGGCCGCGGGACTGGGACCCCGCCAAGCCCACCACGCGGGTGGCCAGTGAGGCCTGGAGGCGCTTCCCCATGAGGACGCCCCAGAATTCCATCGTGGGGCCTCTCCCCTCGGACTGGTGGGAGAGTTACTTGAAGCGGAGTGTCTGGTCTCTCCGGCACCCCAAGGCAGTGTGGAGCCCAGTGACCATCAAGATCACGCCCCCCGAGCGCAGCGGGCTCCCCTACACGTCCCCGGCGCAGTCCTCGCCCTCCGGGAAGCCTCCGGGCAGGTGCGTGAAGGCGACAGTGCTGCGGGCCCTCCGAGAGCGCGCGAAGGGGCGCAGGAGGCCGCAGGCACCGCTGCTCCGCGACAGGCCGCGCTGCGAGGGCAGGGGGCCCGGCTGCGGACCCTCTGCGTTTGAGCCCCTGATCAAGAACGGAGTTCGCGCTTGCTTTGTGCCCAGGCCGGGGCCCCTGAGCGGCAGCTTCGCCGCCCTGAGCGCGAGGCCCAGCAGCTGCTCCGCGCGCCGCCCGGCCAGCGCCCGCTCCGCCAGGCCCCTTGGCTCCAAAAGAAATGCGATTACAAGCTCTTACAGCTCTTGTAGAGCTTCCTCTGAGCATTGTAAGAGAAGCGCGCCCAGTGCGACACTCCGGACTCCAGAGTGGCCGGTAAAAAAGGAAGAAAAAGGTCACCTGTGTGGCTCCCCCATCCCGCCGGCACCCGAGGAGGCCGCGGCAGCCTCACGTGACAGCTCTGGGCAGCTCGGTCGGAAGATCCCGCAGCTGCTCGCCAGCCCTGCGCCCCTGCTGCCTGCGACCCCACTTCCCCAGCGCGGCCATGCGGCCTCCGGCGACGACCTGGCCCTGGGGGCAGAAGGCGGACTCCTGTGGGGCAGCGAAGCCAGAAAGGGCACAGCAGAGGTCGCCGCAGACTCTGGCCCGGCCCCTCCGTCCGCTCTGCCACCTGCCCTGGCCCTCGCTCTGCCTTCGGCAGGCGCCGCTCCAGCCCGGGGCCCAGATCCCCAGGCGGAGTCTCCAGGCCCCCTGGCCTCCCCGCAGTCTGCGGCGGAGGGTGCCGGCGTGGCCCTTTCACCCCTGCAGACAGCCCGCTTGCTGGCCCCGCTCGGCTGCTCACTGTCAGAGTCCCGACCAGACCCCTCTTCAGGGGCAAAGCCCCCGGCTACTGTCATCCTTCGGATCCCTGTTTCTCCCACATCACCAGTCATTGACACTACACGGCCACCTCCAGCCTCTCAGGATGACAGGTCTGCTGGGTCCCCGCACCCACCTGTCATTAGCCCTGCACAGAGGTGTTTGTTTGGAAAGGTGAGACCGGCTCGCCATCTTTCTGCGTCTGCACCTCCTGCTGTAACTTCTGCTGACTCCACGTCAAAATGTGTGTCAGGGCCCCCGCCCAAGAGCGAGACCGGAAACGCCCTATGTTTCAGAATGTCCACCACAGCATCGTCGCCTCTAGGCAGGGTAGCGCCCACCTTCACGCCTGTCTTTGGCAGCATAGGGCCACTTAACACTATGCCCGTGACAGATGCGTTCTCCTCCCAGCAGACCTGTTGTCCAGCTCCTCCTGCTCCTGCCCACGCCTCCCACGACCTGGTCAAGACCACCTCTGAGGTCGTGTCCGCTGCCCCAGTCAGCTCATCCAGAGGCTCCTCTTCCAAGCCACCTCTGGGTCTTGACGTAGTGAGTGTGACCAGCACTGCGGACAGCGCTCCCTCCCTCCCGCCCGCCCGTCACGCTTTCCTGCTCGGCACTGCTCATGCCTTCAGGGCCAGCTTCTCCACAGCCACAGGTTTCATTTTCCCACCCCACCACCCCCCTGCCATTCCGAGGGTGCACACGGTCACGATCTTTAGCCAGGCTATTCCCACTGCTGTCCAGATGTCCGCTGGTAGAAGCACTGTCGATTTTAGGGGTGTGGGCAGCCCTCTGTCGGCCTCAGCCCTCATGACCACAAACCAGCCTGCACTGTCATCCGGCATCTCCAATCTGACCTCAGCATTCACGATTCCCTTGGGGTCAAGCTCAAAGCTGCCTTTCCCACCATCCCTGGGAGCCACTTCTCAGCCTCCATTGGGGGCTGCAGGTGGACGAGAGCAAGGTTCCCTCCAAACAGTCCTTGGTCCAAGCTTCAACAGCTCTTTCATTTTTAAAACCTCAAAAGGGGAATCCCCAACCCCATCCCCAACCCCAGCCCCAATCCCAACCCCAACTCAGCCAGCCTTCAGCAGCCCTACACGGTCAGCCTTTGGGCTATTGACATCCTCAGCCTCCACCTTTCACATCCCTGCCAGTGACCCACCAGGCTTTGGAAGCACCCCGGCATTTAGCCAAGCTCATGCAACTTGTTTTGGACTTGTCACTGAGGCCCAGCGGAGTGGGGCTTCAAGCTCAGTGTTTGGCAGCACAGCTCCACGACCTTTTGCCTTTGGGGGATTAGTGACCCCTATGGACTGCGGGGAGTCTGGGGTCAGCGTGACTGCCCCAGACAGGAGCTCCAACTCTGCAGTGTTCTGCATTGGAGCAATGCCAGGTGGGGCCACTCGCACCGTCACGCCTTTTGGAAAAATCTGGAGCCAGAACACCCAAGCCCTGACCAGCCAGAGCACTCCTTTTGCCTTGGGGAGGCCCAGCATTTCTGCAAAAAGGGCTGTGTTTGGGGACCACCACATCATTCCCTTTGCTCAGAGCACCCCTGTCCCTGGACCAGTTAAGACAGGTAGAAGCCTTGGCTTTGGGGTCCCATCACCAGCTGCCCAGGGCTCCTTTGAGAGAGGGTCTTTCAGATCACCAGCCGCTTCATTCTCCATTGGTGCAAAACCAAAAACCCCAAAGAGTCGTGAGCAAGGACACTCCCGAAGGCATCATGCCCACAAGAAGTAGCCTGCATCCCTCAGCGGCACCCTGACCCGGACCTCAGCATTTCTGGGAGGAGCCCCGATCTCTTCCAAGTCCCTAAAGCAAAAACACCCAGATCAATGGCTAGAGCTTTTCCTGTTGTTCACCTATGGGTTCTTATTTATATTCTAGAAAAAAGTGGAGCACCAGGGTGTTCAGGGGTGATCGCAGAAAGAAATGAAGTGGAACCTCTGTAATTTAACAGAACCTTGCCTTCCCCTCCCGCCCACTCCTCTGCATCAATGTAAGCTTGTTCAGGACACTGCCTCTTGGGGACAGACACGCCAGGAAGGCAGCAGACACAGCCCAGGCCCTGTTACATCTTTGAGAGGAGGACTAGACCAAGAGATTTTTTTTGGCTCTTAGAAGTGGTTCCCTTTCCCTGGTCTCTGGAAATGCTGAGTCCTCCTTTTTGCTGCCTGCTTGTTCCTCAGTCAGTTTTTGGAAAAATTTTGGTGTAATTTGACTGACTTGTCCTTGAAGATGGATGGTCAATGCTGAGGGGCCCCTGCGTGCTGCTCGCACTGGGCCACTTCCTCCAACCAAGCTGTTTTAATCTTTTATCAAGAGAGATGGTGTTCCAGCCCCACCCTTCTCTCTGCCAGTTTAGTCCCTAAGAGACTGGGGAGGGAAGGCTCAGCCTGTCAGACCCAGAGGTCATTCCTCATTCCAGGACAAGGATGCCCTCTGCTGCAGACAGGGGGCCTTTCCTGTCTGCCACATTTTCATCCATCACTCTCCAGTGTGTTAGGAGACTTGTTCTCTTCACTGGGCCTGGTGCGATGTGTAACATGTGCTTTCGGTTGACTTGTAGGAGTGGTACCCTTGTTGACAGAGCCCATCATACCTGTGTAAAGGTTTCTAGGTCCTAGCTAATTGGGGGAGACTGTAGCACTACATTGTGGCTACACATGTTGAATGCCTATTTTCAAGTTTTTGACTTCAAGGGACGACTTCTCAGGAAGAAGTAGGGCCAGGTGAGGGACAGACAGGTGGTGCAACCTCGCTTTTTCTCTCTACACCAAAGGTCATGATTCCACCAGTAGGAGCCAGAAATGCTCAGTTAGGGAACCAAAGCTCACATCTCATTTTCTTTTTGATCCATACGTTCACATCGCTCCTGGTTGGGGTAGACAAGGCAGGATGCCTCTTGGTCCTGGGAACACAACGAGCAGGTGCCTAGGCTGACCTCTGTAACGAATGGGAGGCCTGCAGATGAGCCATAATGCATTCCTTAGTACTCCTCATCATCCTGATGAAAAAAAAAAAGAGGCAATATGACTTTCTGAGCACATCTATCTCCTGTTTTATGGCCACCTTGGAATGGGCCCAAATGGAAAAGCAAGCCATCTAAAATTGATTGATAAAATAAAAATAAATTGTCTGAATAAGTCAATGGTATATGAATTACTGTTAAATTTATATCAATTAGGAGGCAGAAATACATAAAAAAAAAAAAAAAAAAAAAAACTTGCCCAAGCTCACCCAGTTAGTAAAAGTGAGATTCAGAACTTAAACCCTAATGACTCCTGTTTCTCCCTCATAGAGCAAATACTCATGCCCATCTGCTCCAGAAAAATAAATGAGTGATAC
This sequence comes from Eidolon dupreanum, assembly GCA_028627145.1. Taxonomy (NCBI): domain Eukaryota; kingdom Metazoa; phylum Chordata; class Mammalia; order Chiroptera; family Pteropodidae; genus Eidolon; species Eidolon dupreanum. The sequence continues at coordinate 149,995 of CM053517.1, forward strand.
TACGTCATGTAACTTATTCACATAATCGCATACACACAATGATATACTGGGCCCTCAAGAAAGAGATTGCACCACACACAGGCCTGGATATCAGGAGGGGGATGGGGTCATGGGGACCACATGAGGAGTGTGTTTGCCACCCTGTTTTCTGGTCAGGTCATCACCTAGGACACATGTGTTATGTCCTGCAGTGTCAACATGATACAAAGTGAAAAAATAAAGAGCTAGGCTGGTGGGTGGGAGGGTATAGTCCATTCAAAAGAAGGCACCCAGAAAAGAGCTATTGAAATAAATTATTTTATTTTACAAAGGATATATTACATACACAGATTTTAATTTATTACTTTTTATTTAATGTTATACTAATGCACATGTTCCTACTACAACAAATACTTTTCGAGCATGCAATTCTGAAAGTTGCTATATTTTATCAAATGGAGGACATTAGGGACACAACCTGCATGTCTGTCTGTTCATAACAGTGCAGACGTCATGCCCACAAGCATTTGCTGCATGGAACTGAAGGCCGCAGTTCATTTGTACCTTCCAGCTGTTTGAACAATGCTGTGATGAACACGTCTGTATGAAAAGCTGTATCCGCATCTATATTTCCAAAGGGAATATTTCCAAAGCTTAGGAGTGGAATCACTGGGTAAATATGGAGAAACATCTTTAGACTCACCAGCCAATATTGTAGAAGTGTCTGTTTCTCTCTTCAATTTTCTCAGTGTTTACTTCATTTATATTTGGGTCTCTGTTTGATGCATATATGTTTACCATTGTTATAGCTTCTTGATGAATTGGTTCTTTACCAACATGTAATGTTTTTCTTTGTATCTTGTATCAGGTTTTTAATTTAAAGTTTATTTTGTCTAATATTAATGTAGCCACCCCAGCCCTCTTTTGATTACTATTTTCGTTGAATATCTTTCTCCATCCTTTCACTATAGACTTAATCACATCTTTGGACCTAAAGTGAGTCTCTTGCAGACATTGAACCAAACTCTGCCTTTTGATTGGAGAATTTAACTTATTTAAGACACCAATAAGGAAGACACAGTTGTGCAGAACCAAAAATGTATGTTTTTGGTTGCTCGACTCAGTAGGCAGAACTCAAGTCCATTCTCAAAGCTCCCACCAATTGTCTTCTTGATGAACTTGACCATTCCTGAGCATGATGCGTCTTTCTTTTCCTTAATAGCAACCCCAGAGTGGCAGCCCAGATGGAAAGGGGTTAAGGGATGCCAAGGTAATTCTAGTTCGGCCACCTGAGTTCTCTTGTTGGATCGACATGGTCTTAGGTGACAAGGGTAATGAACACCTAGGTGAATGTATTCCTTGCCAAGTCTCCCTACAATGACACTCCATATGGGTTTTGAAGTTTTATAAAAATGCACTTGTCACCCTTTCACCATAAAGTGACTCTTTTGAAGGAAATGTCTGGATGTAAGTAAGAGATGATTGGCAAGAAGGTAAAGTTCTAGCTACTGGCATGGGGCATACTGGAGGGAACTGGGAAGGGAGCACATTCTACCTGGGGAGACATGAGGAAGGGATATTAATGGCCTTTGCCTCTTGAAATCGTCACCTTTGCCTTCCTCATCAATGAAAATACCTTGGGGTGGCTCTCCCTGACTTATAGGGTCCTTAAATTGAACTAATACCGAGTTAGTTGCATGTTTCTGGCCACAATTTGGTCACCATTTCCCATAAGTTTACCAAGAAGTCTACAGGAAAGAGCCATAGCTCCTGCACATCCATACAGAACACCTGTCAACATCTCCAGTTATGTCCCCAGCCCAGATTCCCAGGGTTGCCCTTCAGCTGTTCTGTGGACCTGGTCCACGCTTCAGAATCTGCCTCACGCTGCCTGCCAGCAGGCTCTGAGCAGAGCGATTCTGGGGCTCCTAGCGGGCGGTGAGTTGCTGAGATGCGGGCATGTGCAGAGGAAGGCTCCAAGCCCCCTGCTCATCAGGACAGAGCCTAGAACTTGTAATCCAGCTTTGTGGCTCTCAACGTTGGAGCTGCATTCCTGGCCCTTTTTGGGCTTCCGGTAGGGAAAAAGACTGGTTGTTGACAGCATGGTCAGTTTCCTGTGAACAGCTCCGAGCCTGGCCTTGTAGCCATAGGTCTGGAGTCCATAAGAGTGTTTGAGCCCTCACTCAGCTGATTCCTATTCTACCTGACCTTGAGGTCAGAGATGCTAAGTTCTGCAGTTGTCAGAAGCGATTATCTTCATTCTTGAAGGCACCAGGACATCAGATAACAGATCATTTAAAGTGACAGGCTCAAGATAGGTCTCCATGCTGAAAAGGTTCCTGGTCGCCGGCCCGGAGGCATGTGTTTGAATCTTATGTATTCTTTCATTTTCTTTCTTCTCACTCTTCCTCCCTTTCTCCTTTCTTTGGTTATTACTTTTCTGTGGTTTCCCCATTTCCGATACTTTATTTGAAGTATGTTTCACACGTAGTAAAATGCAAAGATCTGGAGGTAGACAGAGTGTAATGAAATTTACACGTTTACTACATGTGACCACCACCCAGACCTAGACTGAGAACATTCCCGGTTGAGAACATGCCCCCTTACCAGTTAGTACAGCACCGTGCAAGCTAATCGCTGTCATGATGTCTTCACCAGAATAGTTTTGCTTGCCTTTGATCATCATATAAGTGGAATCATGTAGTATATCCTATTGTGTGGCATTTTTTGCCCAGCATGATGTTTTCGAGATTTACTTGGGCCATGACATGTATGAAAATTCAGAGAATTATTATTATCGCTAAGCAAGATTCCGTTTTCTAAGCAGACCACAACTTATCTATACAGGGAAATATGAAGCAGCTGATAATGTTCATACAAAAGAAAAGCAGGAGACATAACGTGCTAGCCAGCAGAGTGGCGCAGCGGGAGCGTGCTGGGCCCATAACCCAGAGGTCGATGGATCGAAACCATCCTCTGCTAGGGTTGTTTATGCAACATTCCAACCAAACAACCCTTTTTCCTCCCACATCTCCAGTGGAAGATACCGCGAAGAAACTCAGTTTGCACGTTTCTATTGTTTCCCTCCCTCACTGAACCCCAGGAGCACATGAAGGAGGCTACGATGCTACCGCAGGCCGCTGTCACTGGCGCCCAGCCTGAGGCCCCTCAGCAGGAGGTACAGGGGTGGGCGAGGTCAGCGGCCTCCTGGGGCTCAAACTTCTTTTGGCTGGTCTAATGGTTAAATCACCATGAGAAAGATTAATGAGAAAATAGCCAAATTTAATACTTATGTATTAAAGAGAACCCTGCGTACATGAGTCAGAGACCTCACGTAGGTGACAGGCTCACAGACAAAAAGGGAAAATGAGGTATTCTGACATAGATGAGGACAGAAATAAGAACCATAAAACTGCTGACTCCAACAGATGACATAATGCGTCTTTGCTTTAAATTTCTACAGTTAAAATAATAAGCAAATTTAACCTTTAGATTATTACATATGTGATAGAAAGAATGTCTTGTCTTTAAAGCATTCTTTCATCTGCGTGTGTCTTTTTATTGGTGTTCTCGTGACCTCTTTACTAATTTTTACAGTCTGTTAATCTGCCACACGTCTAACTTCATTATATATTTTTATATTCTTATATTGGGCACTGATGATGAGAACATAGATTAGTAATAAGTACTCCGTGTTATGTTTAATTAACTGTCATAAAGTAAAGTACATTTATTTAGTTTGGAAATGCATTTATTTGTAAGAATCACACTTTTTCTCTTACTGTTAAAAGAATGATAACTCACTAAGAGGGAGAATCGTGGCAAAATTGTGTGATAAATCATGCAACAGATAAAAGCATGCAAAAGCAGACAATAAAAGCAAACAAGAGGCAAAAATTCAATACAGGAACACACATTCTAAAAATCATATTTGACAAAGAATGTTGGAATCTTAGGAGCTGATTTGTTAACCAAATAAATTTAAAACAGATTTTATCTTTAGACAATTTATTCTAGTTTCCAAAGTAGAAAAAATAGACACCTCGAAATGTAAAACTGCTTTAAGAGAAGAATCTTTGATGTTGAAAGAGGTGGTGTGATAATGCTCTTAACGGCATAAACTTGGAAGTCAGAATGCAAAATCTTTTTATCCCAAACTTGCCATCTTTTGCCTAAATGGCCTTAGACAAATTAATTACCTCTGTGTGTTCAGGATTCCTCATTTCTATAAAGCAATCTTCTCTGAAGGGGCATGTCTACCATTATTCTTCTCATCTTTTATGTTGACATCAGATGCCTGCGTTTCCTGTCCAGAATTCTTTGCACTCTCCTAAATATTTTCTGAGAGCGAGCACAGTGACAGAACTTGGGAAAGGGAGGGGACTTAGAAAGTGGAAAGGCTCTGCTTTCTATCAAACATCTTCCCGTGGAACATGTAATTTGCTTAGTGGAGTGGTATAGACGTCACTCTGATGAGTCTGAAAACCACATTCAAAGACCTCCACCTGTGCAATTTTCCTTAAAGAAGCTGGCCGTTAATGCCATTGGTAATGTTCATTCTCTTCAATGGGAGAATTCAGTCCCTTTTTCTCTTCTGAATTATATATTTCCACAGTCTCTGCCAGTGATGTGTCCCAGCATAGATAATTATCTACTCATTATGAACCTCAGTTTTTCATCTCAAAGTTGGGGTAACATTCACCCATAGGACCATGGTAGGTGTTCACATATTTGTTCAAACTTTACTGTGGGAAGTAGGCACTGTGATAGGGATTCACTGATGAATAAAACCAGGCACTGAACCCACCCTTTTGGAAATTATATTTTGGTGAGAAAGACAGAGCAATCAAGCTATCATGGGAATTAACATAAAATTTGCAATAAAAGAGGTATATAGTGCTAAAAGAAACATGAAGATTTATTGAGAAAGTTTTAAGGAAGTTCTTTTGGAAAATGTAAAGATTGACGAGATTTTAATTAAGTATAGAAGAGTATTTAAGGTAGAAAAATAACATGTGCACACATCCAGGGCAAATAAGAGAGACTGAGAGAAAAGGGCGGTAAGGTATGAACTGGGGCTGGAGACATAACTGGCCATGGAGAGGATTTCAGGCCATAATCTTAAGGGTTAAAAAATAAAAGAGCCATGAAATGTGTAGGTGATAGTCCACTCTTTTATAAAAACCAGTTTCTGCCTTTTATCCCTTTGTCCTCTCAAAGTACACAGAATTTGAGATCCGGTATAACCTAATCTAAGGGGGCAGCGAGGGTAAGCTGCATTTCCAGCAAACGATTTGAGAAAACTCACAGGAATTCGGCTCCTGTGAGTTCCCTTAGTCCACCAGGGACAAAAACGGTGGTCTCGGATGGAAGCCCCGCAGATTTGGCTCCCGCAGCTGGAATCCCAGCTCTCTGCAGCCCGCACCGCTCGCGCTGTGTGCTCTGCAGATGCAGCGGCGCCAGCGGTTAAGACGAATTATTTCCCTGCAGTGGTAGCGCCCGTTTTCCGGCCTTTATTCAACCAAAAGTAATATTATATTCCATAATTCATGCTTTTTTAAAAGTAAAAAATCTGTGAACAAAACACACACACACCACCGACTTAAAATGCAATTAAACCGTTTTCCCCTATCCTCTCTCACTTCTGAGAAATCCCCGACTCAGCCCAGCGAACCCGGAGCACGCTGTCCGTGGTGCTGACTCCGGGGACGGGCGCGCTCCCTCTCGCAGCCGCGTGATCACCGCCCACTGGGGCGCGCACTGGGAGCGGAGCTGGACACCTGTCTGCAAATGTCCGAGGAGAACAGCTCGCTGTCTAGACAACCTGTCTGCGAGGCCTAAACGCCGGATTCCACGTGTGTCTGTCCCGCAGACCTGTCTTAATCGCACACCCAAGTAAACCTACCCACACCATTGTTCTGCGGGTGCTCTGTGCTAAATGAAACTGTTGGTGCTACATGGAACTAACTGTTCCAGACCGCGCGTTGTGAGCCACAGTAGCTTGCACTATTGGTATTTCTCTTGCTAAAACCTTCAGGTTTTCGTGCTGGCTCTGGAGAAAATAAGGCCTGATCAACAACAGACACAAAATATTTTCAAGTCGTGCACAGCCAGGGCCTGAATGAAGAGAGTCTCATTATTTTAATTCCATAGAAGCTATAATGATAAAGATGTAGAGCTGCAGAAACAACACCTACTTCAGCAAGTTTAAGCAGTATGAGTGGAGAAATGGAGTTAAAGAAAACTCCAAGTGCTGGATCTTAGAAACTGGAAGACTCCAGTTTTCGTTTAATAAGATGTGTGGTTTCCCACAGAGTCAGAGTTTATGGAGGGTTAGAGCAAAGATTCTTCTGTGGTTTTTGAGGGGAAAGATGGTTCATGACAGGTCTGTAAAGACTAAAAGAGAGACAGATAAAAAAGGACAAAGATCAAGTGACAGGACGAGAACTAGAGGCAGTGAAGAACACAAGAGACAGAAACAGAGAGAGCCCCAGGGAGACAGGGATGAGAAGGCAGTGAAGGAGGACAGGGAACATCTAAGAGAAGGAGGTAAAGGCAGAGTCAGGGAGTGAGAGGCTGAGGACAGGGGACACAGTGCGGGAAAGGGTGAGAAGCAGACAAGTCAGGGTCTGGGGTCAGAGACACGCAGAAAGTGCCCAGCGCAGGAGCTGAGCAGAATCTGAACTGGAATCTGATGAGCAAGGGAGGGCATCAGCATAAAGAGCAACTTTTCTTTGACCTTTGATATTAAAATTCAGGAATTCACAATGAGAACCACTATCCACCTGTTTATGGACCTGTCCGGAGCTGAGTACTTTCAGTTGGGAGTGAGGATGTCTGCAGGCACGAGTCCGTTATATGTAGAGCAGGCACTGAATCCCAGTTCCCGGCATGTCCTCTCCCCACACCAGCTGCTTTCTCCCGTCCAGCGAATGGAGACATTCGAGACTGAGGCAGCCACGCAGGGAGTGGCTCAGAGACCAGCCCTGATTCGTGTCTCCAGCTTGAGCCAGGTCTGCAGCTGCTGGAAGATGCTCTGTGGAGAGGTGGGGAGAATTTTGAAAGTCAGACTCCAGCACTAGAAGAGGGCGGGAGCATGCAAATTAGCATGCAAATGACAATGCAAATCACCCAGAGCCTTTTCTCTCTTACCTGGCGCCCGAGGCGGAGGCTGGGGGAGTCTGAGGGCCTCTCAGGTGCCATGTCCAAGCAGTGAGAGGCATTAGGGATGAGAAGGGCTGACACTGAGGGTCCCAAAGCCTGTGTTACACTTAGCACATGCCAGGGGTCTGCATCCCCTGAAAAGAAAGGAGAGAATGGTGTGCTGAACTGGGGCGAGGTGGAGACATAAATGTCAGGTCCTGACGGCATGCTCACCATTAACAAACAGCACTTGGGTGGCCCCTGGGGTCTGGCCACCATAGTAGGAGTTCGTCTGGGCGACAGCCCGGGCTACGGATGAGGTCGAGATCCCAAACACCTGCTCACACAGCTCTAGGTGGGAGGGCAGTGCTGGGAGCTGGGAGAAAGGACATCTAGGGTCCTCACAAGTGACATCTGTGGAAGGAGACATCTGTCAATGTGGGGTGTAAACCCAACCCCACCCTTCTTTCATAATAATTTACAGCAATTTGGTAAATTATACCTTCACAAGCAGAATTAAAACTTTTATCTTTTCCTTCCCACCTGATCCCTCCAGAATTTCAGGTTCTCTTAACTAATCCACATGTAACTAAATTTAAAGATGTTGACTCTTAGATTCATTTTCAATCTAAAGAAAGCTCTTGCACCTAACTAGACTGCTCAACCAACAGAGGATTTGAAATTAAAATTACTAGAAAGTGACGCAGATGACAACTAACACAAGATTCTGGACCAGGTCTGTATAATCTACACCTTCATATTTCCTTTTTTCCCTCTTACATTACTTCCTACCTGTCTCACAAAAAAATATGAGAGGCCAAACACTCACTATAATAGTTAATATTTCCTTTCCTTCCTTATTTCTGACTGGGAAAATAACTCAACATTGGGCATCATCTTTAAACCCACTTCACAGGTCGAAATGTACAACAAGCTATACACATAGCCAATGCTGTTTAGGGCCTGGTAATGTCAGCCCCAGCAAAGGTACCAAATTTGAAAGAATACTTTTTCCTTGGGCAGGTATTACAATGACAGTAGTCACTGCCACAGAAATAGTCAACCAGGGAAAAGCTTTAAATTTCTTCACGTGAGATATATTAGATGATAGAATTACTCTTGACCATATCCTAGGTGAACAAGGCGGGGTTTGCTCTGTTGTTAATACCTTTTGTTGCACAGAGGTGTTTGATAAAACACCTCTGGTAAATTAAAAGTGAAACTACATAAAATGTGGACCTAAACCAAATAATTGCATACCGTGGCTACTGACATCTCATTGTTCCCAACTAATCTTCAGCTAATGGCCCTCAGTTATTGCCTCCTGGTTCAGATCTATTCTCCAAATTAGACTTAACATTTTGTTTGTTATTATAGATGTTTTCGCTGTTGTAAATCTGTTTTGCACAGCTTGATGTTATAAGCACACCACTCTGATAATGATGGCTCAGCATTTTGAGATGATCACTAAGGCCTGTGAGATTTCATATGAGAGACTTCCAGAAACTACAGATGTTTGTCCTTAACGAAACGTGACAGTAAATCCATCCTCTGTGTGGGCATGCTCGTTGCTCAAAGGTGGCCCAAGGCTCCTAAGAAACCACTTTCCCTCCTATGTGGGAGATGACATACCCAGAAGGAGCCTTTCTGGTGGTGAGAGATTGGCAATGACACATCCAAAACGAGCCAGCTGACAACGGAGGACCAATGGCACTTTAATAACTGATCAGTGCTGCTTTCCAATAGTTAATGGTGATGTGTTTGAGAAAGGTCTCAAACATGCACACACACAGAGCCACTCTGAAATAGAGCCAGAGCTGCCATCCCAGAGGAAATGCCTTGCATATCTTATGCCTCAAACCTTTGAAATGTTAAAACAGGACAAAATAACCTTTGGGCTGGGGCTAAAGCAACATTGTGCCCCAAAGAACTGTTTGTAAGGATAACAAGAAGGCAGCTATTATGACTGATGGGTAGTGGATGGAAAATTAAAAGCATCCTTTAGAATAAACATCAGTATGTTAGATTATGTTAGATTATCCTTCCTTCGACGGATGTAATTGTTACCCTTCCCCACAAAGAATATTGTCTGTCTCCTCATCGAAACCCAGTGTGGGCTTCTGCCCGAATTGGTGTTTCCTGAACAGCTGTTTTTACTGATCTGAAATAAATGCTTGTTGCCTCTGCTTTGAAAGGCCTTTTTAACTTTAGATGTTCAGGGGTGAGGGTTGGGCCAGTCACTTACAGAAGCCAAACTCAGTACACGTCTGGTACAACCACTGCCGGTCACCCACGCCGGACACTTGGGGTTCTGTGACTCTCAGCTGGGCCACTGTCTCTGCTCGGGAAAAGCTTAAACATTTCTGGCCCAGGCTGTGTAGGACAACCTAGGGGACAATATACATACAGACAGACAGACATACATTTATGCATTCCTCCCTGCCCTCTAGGGCCTGGAGGCATAGGTCCCTACAAGTCAAAGGTCAGAAGTCATAAGAGGGTGTTCCTGAGTTCTCCTGGGAGTCGGGGGGGGGCGGTTCTGGGGTCCAGGTGGATTAGAGGTTAAGGTACTAGATGATGGGACCTTGTTACCTGCGGCAAGTGATAATATTTTGGACCTCAGTTTCCCCATTTGTAAGTAGGGATACTAATACTGGCGACCTCCTAAAATTAATGTGAGGATTCAGTGAGATAATCTGGGAAGCACTTGGCACAGCACTTGGTGCAGACGGCGCTGTACGCGTGACAGCTGGATTACACCCGTGGATGCTGGGGAAGGGTCGCGGTCTCTGGGCGAGCTCCGCGCACAGACAGGGCCACCTACATTCTTTCATTCGTTCTACAGATACTACTTGAGCGCTTGCTGTGTGCCAGACACTACTGCAGACCCCGGGCAGAGGTCAGAACAAGACAGGTAAAATAGCGCAATCTCTAAAGCTGCGTGGTGCGTGCCAGGGCCCTGCTGAGCGCGTCACATGGGGCGTGTGACACCTCCCCGCGGGCCCTGTGCGGTGTCGTTCTCGTGGGACAGAGGAGGAAACGAAAGCTCGGGAGGAGTTTCGCCCACCCAGGGTCGCGCGGCAGAGGTCCGCCGACCCGCGCCTGGCGCAGGGGAGCTCACCTGCACGGCCTGACGCAGCCCGCGGTAGGGCGCGGGGCGCCTGCCCTTGCCCCCGGCCTGGAGGAGTCCGCAGAGCTGCCGCACGCTCAGCGGCGCCCCCGCCTGCCCGTCGTACTGCACTGCGCCTCCCACCAGAGCCTGCAGCGCCCCCAGCAGTTCCGCCCGGTCCTCCGCACGGTCCAAGGACGCGCATGCGCCCAGCTCCGTCCTCAGCGCCGCCCGGGCCGCCTCGCCCGCGCGCAGTCGCCGGGTCACCTCAGCGAAGGCTGAGGATGCCGCCGCCCGGCACTGTGGAGAAGAGACGCAGTGTCGGCGGGAATCGGGCTTGGACCCGACCTGCTCTTCTAGAACGTCCGTCAACCTGGGCTCCGCACCTCCCCGAGCCCGAGCCGCCCTCGGTGGTCGATTCCTGTTCCACAGAAGTCTTGCCCTTATCGGCTCCTCCTCCGGGTGGTCCTCAGGCCCCGCCCCACACTGAGCTTCACCCTCTGATAGGTGTATTCTCTCTCAGGCCCCGCCCCACACAGCCTCGCCTCCTGGTAGGGGCGTTCCCTCTCAGGCCCCGCCCCACACTGAGCCTCGCCTCCTGGTAGGGTCGTTCCCTCTCAGGCCCCGCCCCACACTGAGCCTCGCCTCCTGGTAGCGTCGTTCCCTCTCAGCCCCCGCCCTCCTCGGCCCCGCCCCCGTGGGGCTCCTCACTTTCGATGCACAAACGCCTTCTCAGCTCCAGCCTTTTTCTAGTATCTGTCCACCTTTCGAGGCTCCCACGTCTCCAGCCCCGCCACCATACAGGTTGCTCCCTTTCCTCTGGACCCAACTCGAAGGCCTCCTCTCCTCCCCACCCCCGTTGGACTGGTCGCATTCCTACCTCCGGAGACCCGCCGATCGCCGTGATCATGAGGCTCCTGGACACCACCTGTGGTCGGACCGCGGGAGAAGAGGCGCATCAGGGACCCCGACCGCTGAGACCCCGCTCCTCCCGGACCCTGCCCTCCTTCTTACCTCGTTGTACGCGGAGAAATCCAGCACGGCCCGCACTGGGGCAGAGGAGGCGACCGCGGCGAAGATGAGATGCGGAAACTGGGGGAGAAGTCGTCAGCCGGGGTCGACGGCTGGGACCCCTGGTCTTCCGCCCTGTGCCACTCACTCCTAGGCCCGTCCCTCCCTCTGTATACTGGATTCCCGTGAGGACAAATGTGGAAAGCCCTCTGGGGGCAGGGTGTGGGGAGGTGTTCCTATCACCTGACAGGGGGACCCCGAGTCCAAGCTCCGCCCCCAGCCCGCCCAGAGGAGTCCCGGGACCTTCAGCCGGGCCCAGGCGGCCAGGGAACCGGCATAGGAGCCTCCGAAGCAGACCCAGGGGCTGGAGGAGGAGACGTTGAGAAGGCGGGAGAGCGCCAGGCGGGCGGAGACCACGTCGGCCAGCCTGCGGTCAAGGGGAGGTTGGTCAGTCATAGCTGGAATCCCTGAAGAGCCCCGCCCTGTGCCCGCCGAGTGTGGCCAGTAGCCAGGCCCTTTCCTCGGGGCGTGTTTCTGAGGATGCCTTCTCCACATCCATTTCCGCGCGTGCGCCTCCACCTTCCTAATCCCCAAGGCAGTTTAGGCAGAATTCTGACTAATATAGGAGAGGTTGGGGACAGTCAAGAAGAGCTACCGGGGAGGGGAGATGGGGAGGTGTCCCAGGCTAGTTAGGTTAGACTGGGGGGAGGGGGAGACAGAGAGAAAAGAGATGCTGTGATATGTCTAACATACTCTTTTCTACCCAAAGTGCTTTCTTTCTTCCCCAATCTTTCTGAAGCGGTTTGCAGTCAGTACCATCCTCCTGCACTTAGAAACCTGTTTGGCCCGGGAAGGACTGAGAGGTAGGGAGCGACAGAGGCAGAGATACAGATGGAGACCGGAGTGAGACAGAGGCGGGCACAGGGAGGATGGCAGACACATGCAGAGAGACACCAAGTAGGAGAGAGGACAGAGAGACAGGTCCAGAGGAGAACAACAGAGCGAGTGAGGGGGAAGGAGCAGGGGCGTGTCAACAGGAGTAGGGGAGGGAGCCATGCAAATATCTGATGGAGGGTTCGGAGGCTCAAGGCAGCAATGAACCTCTGGGGCTGGAGGACGCAAGGCCGCCAGTGCTGCTGGAGCCCAGTGAGTGTGAGGAAGTGGAGGTCGGCGAGGTGACGGGGAGCCAGGGCCGGTTGGGCCTCGGAGCCACTGTGAACCTCTGACTTTGCTCTGAGTGAGATGAGAGACATCTGAGGGATTCCAGGGAGGGGGAGTGGTGATCTGGTTTGTGCCCCAATGATCAGGCTGGCTTCGTCTGGAAAATAGACGGAAGGGGTCAAGGGCAGAAACAGAGACCAGCGAGGAGGCCGTGTCATTCAGCAAGGGACCTGGTGGTCTGGACCAGAAGCCATAGTGAGGAAGAACAGAATACGGCACAGGGAAGGACAGAGATCCAGAGAAGGAGAGAGAAAGAATAAGACACCAAAAGGCAGGAAAAACAACAACAAAAAACAAACAAACGTGAACCAGAGGCTTAAGGTCTACTTTGAGCAGTGATGGAGAGGAACACTGGCATCCCTAATCCCATGACCCCCAACACTTTCCCTACCCCCACTCACGCATGGCGGCTGGACAGGAAGCGGAGCTGGGCCATGTCCAGGCCCCCAGCAGGTAGACTCAGGCCATAAAATCTGTGTTCCAGGCCTATCACCAGGGCCCCCCAGGCTGGGGCCAGGGCTGCAGGGTGCCCTGTGAAGAGCGCGGGGAGGGTGTGAGGTCTCGCGGCAGCACACCACGCAGCTCCCCTTCCCGGCACGGCCGGCTGCCCAGCTGTCTCTCTCACCCTTGTCTCTTACCTCTCATCACTGCGCCTGGCCCAAGGCTGCCCTCGCCCCCCACGTGCAGGAACACAGGTCCATCGCGGCTGGCCCAGTGCTGGTCATTTACCCAGTACCGCTAAGAGACGGATGAGGAAGAAGTGGGCTAAGACTTCCGGCCTTTCTTCCCTGTTGGCTCCAGTCTCGCCCTAACGGGTCTTTCTGTACGGACTCAGCAGGATCTGAAACAGGCCTGTTTACCTACGTGTTCATTTCTCTCTTGTTTGTCTCCTCACCCAGAATGTAAGATTTACAAGAGCAGATATTTTTGTCATTTTTTTTCTCTGTTATATCCCCAGAGTCAAGGATAGTGGTGAGCACACTGTAGGCACTCGCTGTATATCGAGATAATAATTGTAGAATACGTAACAAATGCAGGTGGATTTAGGAACAGGGCCTAGGTGACATGACCTCTGAAGACAGTAGAGAGTAGGTGGAAAATGGTGAATTTATTCATCCATTCAACAGATATCTCACGTGCTGGTTGTGAGCCAGCGCTGGTTCCAAAGCCGGTCCAGGCCTCCGCTGCACGTGGAGACATGGTGGGGGGTTCAGGGTTAATCTCAAGGACCGGGAGAAGGGGTCTGACGGACCGTTGGGGGGGGGGGAATGTGAAGGAAAGACTAAAGGTCAGAACCCGAGGGACAAAAAAAGTGGGCGACTGAGGGAAGAGGTAGGGGGAACAGGGGATTGAAAGCAAATTTGAGAAATGGAGGTGGGGCTGGGCTGAAGGCCATGGGGATACTGACAGCAGCATAGGCTGAGACGGAGGGGTGGGGACGAGAACGGAGCTGTTGAGGCCCGAAGGACGCAAAGGCGAAGGCACAGAGCCAGGAGATGAGAGGCCGAGGCCTCACCTGCAGGAAGGACCGCCTGTCGGATGTGTTGAAGGGGTCCAGTGCCTGCTCCAGCCACCCCTCTGCTGGGAGGGCCGCAGCCGCTGGGCCCGGACTCAGGCCCGGGCCGGAGCTGTCCCGCAGCCGCTGAACGTGCTCTCCCAGGCGCCGAAGAAGAGAAGCTGTGGGACGGCAGGGGACGAGTCAGGCCGGGCCTGGAGGCTCCGCCCGACCTGCAGGCTCCTCTTACCTGGAGCTGAGGCTCCCCAGAGGGAAAGCAGGAGCAGAGGGCCCAGCCGCAGCTCAGGCCCCGCAGCCATGCCGGCCAGTCCTCCGCGCTGGGCTTGCCTGTGTCCTTCGTGCGCCCAGGCTGGACTTCAGATTTATAGCCTTTCCCCAGGAGCTCGGCTTTCTTCCTGACGCCTCTCCCGCGGCAGATCAAGCGTCTGTGGGAGCCGCTGAAGCGAGCAGGGACGCCAGAGTGGTGTGGAGAGGCCTCCCGAGGCGGCGCCGCGGCCCATGTCTCCTCTGCTCGGGATGGTGCCCCGCTGGGCCCTTGACCTTCCTCCTCTGTGCCTCAGTCCCCTCCCCTGGTGCCTCAGTCCCCGTTCCTCTCTCCTCTATTTTCCTGTCCCCCCTCTTTCTGCTCCTCCTCACCCCCAGCCCCTCTGACCCACAACCTCGCCCCTTTCCTTAAGCTCCGTGTGGTTTTTTGAACGCTGCAGGCTCCCCGCCTGAGCGCTCGCCCCTGGGTTCCCACGGTTTCTCATGAACCCCGCCACAATCTGCTCTCTAGTCAGCTGGAAGAAAGGAAGGTCTTCCCAGGTCAGCTTTTTAAAAATCTCCAAATCTGTAGCCCTCCTTTATTGTTTATTCTTTTTCACAGCAACTGGTAACAGAAATATTTGTATTTATTTAGACGGTTTCAGCATCTGTCTCCCACACTGGATCATAACGTCACAGGAGTCGGGTTCCCATCTTTTTTGTCTATTGCCAAGCGTCTGGCCGCGACCACTGTGCTCTAGTGGAAGCAACTCGGATCCAAATAACTCCTTATCTGCATCTTTCTGGCGTCTGACGTGACCCGAAAAGGCATCAGGACCCAAAGGAAGAGCCCTAGAGGGTGTCGGCAGTCTCTGAAGGGCAGTGTTTGTCTGGGAGACTGAGGTTGAGGCAGGACAGGTGTGTCCAGGTGGTGTGAGGTGTAGGGTGTGGGGGGACTGGTGGGTGCCCAGTGTGGCCAGGGCAGGTCAAACGCCCTCCAGTCTGGGTCATTCACATTCACACATGTCTACACACGTTTCATTGTCCATTAATCTTCTTCGTGTGGTATGTGACTTTTCTTCGTTTTCTACATTCCGACTGATGTGCCTCGCTGTCCTTTCTGCTCTACATGCTTACCCAGAGTAGCTGGAGGTAAGCTATAAATTCTGATTTTCAATAGAAAAAAATTCCACGGCAGGGCAGACCCGCACAAAAGTGCTCAAAGGCAAGATTTTCTCCCACAAATCAGAAACGATTTGCGATGTCATCGAAGCCTTTTCACATCAAGGAGGTTAAGCTCGTTGTTCACCGCCGTTTCCTTTGCCGCGTTAGTGCGGATAATCAAATCAATCTACTTCCTAGTGTTACTGAGATGATTTTACTTATCTCTCTCTCTTCACTGACTACACAGATCCCAATTCAAAAGAGTTTGAATCCCGATTCCCAGAGGCATAGACGGGACCTGCTCCCACGCGCCCTGGCGACCATGATGAACTGACATAAACGCTGGGTAATTAACACCTGCCCCCCGGGACTGCGGGTCCGCAGAGCGGCGGATGCCTGCGCTTCCCAGTGTCCGGGGAGTGCGCCCCCGTGGTCGAACGCCCCAGTGACCAAACCAGGGCAATCTGACTCCTGGGGACACAGGAACACCTTGCGAGAAGTTACGCCCGCCGCCTGCGCGCCAGCGGGGCGCGGGAGGGATGGGGACGCGCAGGAGAGAAGCAGCTGCTAACCCTACAAAACCCTAAGCGAGGCAGCCGGCGTTTTCGGGGGGCCACCGAGACGGGGCCCCGGTCCTTAGGGACCGGCGGGGCCGCAGAGATGCCTCCTCGGGGCGCGGCAGGTCTGCGTCGGTTCGCCCGGGCGGGAGGAGGCCCCTCCTGTGACCGTTTCTGCGTTTTCTCCCGAGTTTGGGAAAATCGTGGTTCCACCGTAGAGGCGAAGCGCGTTTTTCTCGTTTCCTTTTCGCGGGAGCGCAGAAGCGGGAATGGAGACATGACGCAATGTTGCTCGGTCGTCGTTAAAACGAGCCAGACGAGGACGTCGCCTTTGGAAACAGGCGAGATGTTTCCTTTCGTGCCAAACAAACACTTCTTAATTTTTTTAAGTAAAAAAAGAAAACGGAGGCGGGTGGCCGGTTAGCTCAGTTGGTTAGAGCGTGGTGCTAATAACGCCAAGGTCGCGGGTTCGATCCCCGTACGGGCCATGGGTATCCTTTTTTTTTTTTTTTTTTCCCCTCTTTTTTTTCTCTTTCCTTTCTAGGAAACTTTGCTGCAGTCTCCTCACACATTGGAAATAGCCTCTCTGATGTAAAATTGGGTTTAAAATTTTTATTTCATGTCTTCACCCTCAGCAGTGACACCTACCTTCTTTGTCCTCTTCAAAGGAGGAAAAAAAGAAAAAGAAAAAAACGACTTGTGGAAAAAGTGGCATAAAGCCCTCGAATAGAAATTTCAGTAAAGAGAATGAAGGTAGGAAAGTGGCGGTGGCGCCGGAGGTGAGATGTGTGTCTGGTGGCCGCTGACCATCTCACCCTTTCCTGTCCGAGTCCCCGCGTGGCCGTTCGCGCTCCACCCACCCGCTGCCTCTGTCCTCTGCCCTGACTTTCCGGCGCTTGAAATAGGCCCTTGTTATTGTTAAAATAATCACAGTCGGGCGCCATGCATATTTTCTCTTTCTCTTTCTTTCTTTTTCTTCTTTATTCTTCTCTTTAATTATCAGGAGGCTTCCACCAGAATTTCTGTCCATGGGGACAGTTTTTTTTTTCTTCTGGATCTTCAGAACCAAGAAAAGCTCGCAACACCAAGTCCGCATTTCGCAAATACGTGTGGGGCGTCGGTGTTTTCGGGAGCTGGAATTTTGTTCGCGAATCTAATACACCAATAAAAAGGAAGCAAGGCTCAGCAAAGTCACCATTTATGACAAAACAATGTGCTTGTAAAGGCCACACAACTATAGAATACAGAAGAATTTCAGGAGTGAAAAATTAGTGACGAATACAATCCAAACAAAAAAGGAAATTTAGTTTTCTTAAAATTGACTAAGGGGCATTTTCAAAGGATGACAAAAACAAAGCCAAAGTTCATTTAAGGAGAAAATGACGTTTTTTCTCATTTAAGGAGAGATCCTCAGTCTTTGTGGAGTGGGCATCACCGAAGGGTCGTCTTTCCAAGGCGGGTGGGGCTCTCTCCCTTTTTCTTTTAAACGCCTACAGCACCTGGTCGTCTTAGGCGGTCTCCCATCCAAGTACTAACCAAGCCCGACCCTGCTGAGTTTCTAAGATCAGACGAGATCGAGAGTGTTCAGGGTGCATGGCCGTAGGCTTGAACTCTCTTTCTTTTGATCACCAGGGTACAGGGTTCTGAAAGGTCTTCCTTGTTGCGTTAGGATCGAATGCCCCACAGGAGAGGTGACGCACGGCACCGGGATGGCCGAGTGGTTAAGGCGTTGGACTTAAGATCCAATGGGCGCGTGTCCACGTGGGTTCGAACCCCACTCCCGGTAGGTTGCTTTCAGCGTTTTACCTGAAAACAAAATTTCCCAGCACAAAGTGAAGCAACTGACCTGTTATACAGTTGAGTCCTAGTTTCCTTTTTATCAAGCCGACAAACTATAATTTTTGGTTTTAGGTAATTTACATATAATGTTATTACTGATATAGTTGTCTTAAAAATCAACTATCTTGTTTTCTATGCGTTCCTTCTGTTCTTTGTTCCTTTTATCTGTCTTTGAAATGTGAGCCTTTTTCTTGATTTAATTTAATCTCTACTATTGCCTTATCATTTATATATTTTAAAAAACAATCTTTAGTGCTTTCCCTCGGGTTTCCTATTTACTTCTACAATTAACCAGTCTACCTTCAAATAATAAATATTATGCTGTTTCCTGTGTTGTGTGAACAGCTTGCAAGAGTATGTATAGTCCCTCCTATATTTTGTGTTATTGTTGTCATACATTTTGCTTCCGTTTACTCTAATACCACTACTACTTTTGCTTTATGTAATCAATTATTTTTAGAGTGATTAAGATTGTTCTTCATCTGTATCTACATTGTAACCATTTCTTTCTCTTCACCTTCTGGGATTCCATTGGCAAATATATTAGATAATTTGACATCAGCCCATAACTCTTCAATGCTTTTTTCTTCCATCTCCCTACCCTCTTTTATTGGTGTTTCAGCTTGGGTATCTTCTAAGGACCCGCTTTCAAGTTCATTACTTCTTTCCCAAGCTCTTCAGAGTCTAATAGCCTGTGACAGGTATTGTTCATCTCTGTTATAACGTGTATGTGTTTTTAATTTTTAGCATATCCATTTGACTTTAAGTTTCCAACAATACACTGAATTTTCTCATCTTTTCCATTAGCGCCTTGTACGTAATGATTATGGGTATTTTATATTCTTTTTGTGGTAGTTCCAACACGTGGGACAGATCCGAATCTCACTGTTGATTGTTTTTTTCCTCTTAACAGCGCATTGTTTCTTGTCTCGTCATTTTTCATTAGGACTTAATGTATAGGACTGTAGAGGATGGAGTAAATAGTATTTACACCTGAAAATGGGCACGTCCATTTTCCTAGGCTATTAATGTGTGAGGTTGAGTCCATTTAAGCAGGAGTTGAGATATTTTTTGTTTTATTGTAATTTTCTTCAACGCACAACTGGCTTCGCACTCCTCCAGCATTACTTTAGGTTTAGGGTAGGGTCTGATTCGTTGGAGTGCTTTCTGGATGATTTTGCTCTACCCTTGGCTTTAGACCTTGTCTGTACATGTTTGAGACAGGGCATCTCTCCATGGTCTCTTGTTTTTCTCCTAGGGGTTAAATGTCAACTTATTGTAGGTATGGTGGATATTCCCGTGGTGATAAGTGAAAACAAGGGAACCAAGGAGGTAACAACACTACAGTGGTAATGCATGAGATGGATGAATTTGTTTCATACGACAAATAACGAGGCCAAGTACCAAATCCTGCACCACATTCAGCTTGCCCCGATGCCTGCATTCAGAATCCACCGCTCTCCGCAATTTATGGTTGTTACTGATTAAGAATTCCATACTTTACAGTTTCCAAGAGAGAATTTAAGATATTCTTTAGAGACTCCACTGGAAATAATTTTTCATGCGACCTCCCACATCAGCATTTGTCGGCAGAATCCCCCACTGTCATCTCCTGACCTCGGAATCCTCATTTCGCAGCTGACACCAAAATGCACAATTTTCTTCATCATTTAATTTTCAAAACTATATGCTTTGTCAAGCTGTCTTCAACAGTGCTAGTGATAATACTCTTGTTTCCAGAGAGCGCCATCTGTGCCAAGTGGCCCCAAAAGCCGAAGGGGCCGAGAGGGCAAAGAACAGGGAGACAAGTCCAGTGCGTCGGTTTGTTAACTGAACGGGAGACGGCACAGAAACGCAGCGTGGCCGGCGGCGACGCCGTCCAGGGGGACTTGGAGACGGGCACAGCGCCCCCGGTGCATTCCAGGACCCCCGACGGGAGCCACGGGCCCGGGTCACTCCGGGGGCGAGACGGCAGATTAGCTTCAAGATGGAGTCACTTTTGTTGCGCACAGCTTCCCAGAGTCACAGAAACGAAGGGCGGACTCCAGCGCGCGGGTCTGTTTGGCGGACGCGCGGCGACGTGGGAACTGGGCGCCCGCACGCGGCCGGTTGCGTCGCAGGCAGCGTCGGCGCCTGAGACCGTGTCCGCACTGGCCGGACTGTGTACGGCGGGTCCATCAGCTTCAGATGCAACGACGTGCATGAAGGGAGAGGAGAGGTGGGAGGGTCGTGGGGTCCCGCAGAGGAGCGAGGACGGAGGGACTCGGGCGTTGGTGCCCCGCCGGCCCCTCCCCGCTGGACACCTGTCTGCAGGTGCGGCAGACGCAGCGGGGAGGCGAAGGCCCCCGCCTCCTTCCCCCGAGGGGCGCCCGGGCCTCGGCTCCTCGGCTCCTCTGCGACCCCCGCGTCCCTCCCCGCCCGGACGACCGCCCTGACTCGGGGTCCCTGCTCGGAGATTGGGGTCCAGGATCTTCGAGACCGGAAGGGGTCACAGGCTGCAGAGGCGGGTGGCGCGGCCTTCGGGCGCCACCGCCTGGCGGACGCCGGAGCTGCAGCCCCGAGCCCGAGACCCCGCGCGCGGCCGGGCGCCCTGACGGCGGCTGCGGGGTCAGGTCGCGGGGACCGCGGGGCTGTCGAGGCGGCGCGGTGCCGGGCGGGTCCTCGTTTGCCCGCGCGGGGACGTCCACCCGCGCCTTCTCGCTCAGCTCGAGAAAAAGAACATTTTCCCGGGAGAAGCACTTTCATTTACGACAGTAGCTGGGATTGGTCTTTCCCTTTACCAAAAAAAAGATTTCTTAATCGTTTGCAAAAAAAAAAAAAAAAAAAAAAGCGGTGACTTTCGTCGGACATGACTTTAAAAGAGGTGGCTGTGGCAAGTCGTTCGTCGTGGCCGGTTAGCTCAGTTGGTTAGAGCGTGGTGCTAATAACGCCAAGGTCGCGGGTTCGATCCCCGTACGGGCCACTGTGGGCGCTGCTCTTTTTTTTTTCTATTCCTGTCGGTGTCTCCGTGGAAACTGCTTACATCCGGACACAGAGACGGAAAGCAGATTTAGGTACCCAAGGGCAGAGAGGAAGTCTCAGTGTGAAGTTCGTTCTTTAGATTCCAGCTGACACAGTCTGAAGTTGTCTCTGGGACCGTTGTCCTCCTACAGGAGAGGAGAGAAGGGGCCTCGAAATTTATGTCCCGCTTCTGAGCAAACAGGGGAGGGCAGGGAGCTTTTGTTCTTCTCATCTGCCATCTCTCACAACAATCCTCACGCCAAAGTGGCGTCTTGTGGGGTGGCCTATCTGCTACCCTTCGTGGCCATTCCTTTGCTCACATTTCTTTGGAGGTTAGAGGGGGAGAACTGCTATGAACAATCGAGGACGATGAAGGCACGTTTACAGCGAGGCACGCACGGGTTGCAGGCAGAGTGCAGGACCACGTACACTAAGTGAAAATACGGGGACTCTGGTGGCACGCCAGCCAAACCCAGCACTTAGGCCGGTGCTACGCAGGGTCCATTTCGGCTTATGAACCACGACGTCACTTACTCAAGACAGTGATCATCTGTTTGTGATTCTCTCAAAGTGTCATTGAGCTCCACTTTCCCCCGTTTCACTGAGTAGCTTCCACTGATACACAAATATGACAGTTCTTGGGGGTTGTATGTAACCCAAGTGGTGAGAGTGTAAGTTTCACCAGTGCTCTCTTCATTGTTTTCGAAAACAAAAATGAGTCTGACGCCAAACCAAGTGTCACCGCTTGTTAATCCTTTGCCTGGTACCGACAACCAAATTCCATCATTTAACTGAGTGAAAGAGGAACAACAGGCCCCAATGCAGTCACTCGAGCTGGACTCCACCAAAACTAAGGCCTGACCCGTCTGCAATTTCAGCCTCTCCCAGGACTGGAATCTCATATCAGTCTGGAATTTCCTGGTGGGTGCTAGTGAGGTCATCCGCCTTCTCCTAAGGGAAGGTGACCTTGCCTGACGTAACACACTCTTCAATGTCCCTGTTCCATCCTCATTCCACCTACAAAATTTTCCATTTTGTACAACTCAAAGCACCTTTCTATTTACTAGATGAGATGCTGCCCGATTCATGAATTGTTCAATAAAGCCAATTAGATCTTTAAATCGACTGGATTCAATTTTCATTTTTTTAACTGCTAAAAATGTTGACTGTCACAGGTTAAGAGGTCCGAGGCAGAACTTTCCAAAACAGAATCTGAAGTGTTGCTGCGAGGGGACTTTTGCTCAGTCCATGTCATAGTCTTACTGATCACCAGCAAACCCATCACTTCCTTTTTTTTTTTTTTCTTTTGAAATTAAATGTATCGGGGTGACACTGGTTAATGCATCGTATGAGTTACAAGCATACGATTCTATAATGCATTATCTACATGTTGCTTTGTGTCCTCACTAGCCAAATTCTGGTCTCCCTCTGGCACCATATATTTGACCCCCTTTACCCTCTTCGGCCATCTCCAAACCCCATCCCTTCTATTGTCTGTGTCTCCGAGTCTGTTTTGTTTATTCGTTTGTCGCTTCTGTTTTATATCCCACATACAAGTGAAATTATGTGGTTCTTGTCCTTTTCCTTCCGACTTATTTCACTTAGAATGTTACTCTCAAGATCCATTCATGTTGTTGAAAATGTAAGATTTCACTTTTTTATGGCCAAGTAATATACATGTGTGTACCACACCGTCTTTATCTAATTGTCTACTGAAGGACACTTAGGTTGTTTCCAAGTCTTGGCCACTTTAAATAATCCTGCAATGAACATAGGGGTTCACACATCTTCACATATAAATATTTTCAAAGTTTTGGGGATACCTAGAGGAGGGATTGCTGGGCCATATGGTAATTCTATTCTTAAAGTTTGAAGGAACCTCTATACTGTTTTCCATAGTGGCTGCACAGATTTACATTCCCAGCAGCAGTGTATGGGGGTTCCTTGTCCCCCACATTTTCTCCAACACTTGTTACTTGTCCTGTTGATAATAGCCATTCTAACAGGTGTGCGGTGGCATTGCACTGTGGTTTTGACTTGCATTTCCTAATAGCTAGTGAAGTTGATCATCTTTTCAAATCTCTGTTGGCCGTTCGTTTGTCTTCTTTGGAGAAGTGTCTGTCTAGGTCCTCTGCGCATTTTAAAATTAGATTGTTGTTGTTGTTGTTGCTGTTGTTGAGTTGTATGAGTTTTTTAAATATTTTTTTTGATATTAAGCCCTTGTTAGAGGTATTGTTGGCAAATATCTTCCCCATTTACATGGCTGCCTTTTTGTATTGTTGATGGTTTCTTTGCTGTGCAGAAGCTTTTTAGTTTGATGTAGTCTCATTCACTTATTTTTGTTTTTCCCTTGCCTTTGAAACCCATGGCTTTCTATCAACTACAGAAACCTTGTTTGTTTCTCCCTTCATGCCAGTCCCTTGTATTGTATTGCAATTTTCTGGCAGGAGACCCTCCACAATTAGAATAACAATTCAATACAAGGTTACCTCAGCACAGCTCCAGCTATTGAAAATACAAAACCAAACAAGAAGGCCCCGCTGGGATTCGAACCCAGGATCTCCTGTTTACTAGACAGGCGCTTTGACCAGCTAAGCCACAGGGCCCTCTTTAGGAAAAATGTCCAATTATATCATATTTATAAGTTTTTGTGTGAAATGTAGCAATTTGCCAAAATCTTGATTTTTGTGACAGAAAGAACCTATTTGTGTTTCTGAACTAATCCTTAAGCAGAAACGTCAATATTTTAAAAAATGCATCCTTCAACTCAACTTTTTAAAAAATGATTTTAAATTGAAATGAATGAAATTTCTATTTCATGGTGACTGTCTCCCTCTAGAGGAAATATTGGATATTGCAACACATTTTAAATCTGTTAATTAGGTAAATCTGTCCACAAATATTGAGCCACTACTACTTTATTTTTCTAGGTGTTGGAGATAGAACAGGGAACGAACCAGACAACTTCTATAAAATGTGTGTGCTAGAGGGAGTTAAAGAAAGCAAGTTTTGAAAATTCACCCTAACCCCCAAGCAAACAAGGGGGGATACAATAATCAATTCTGTTATCACCAGGTGACAGCCCATGGTGTCACTTCTGAGCTAACTCACGGCCCGTGAGCAACACACCCATGCTCCGATTGCATCTAACCTGGCACAAGAAAGCAAGCAAGGATGAGGACAAACGGACGCAGAGGAGGTTCGCAGCCACCCGCCACCCCGGGTTGTCCAAACCAGGCGCAGCCAGGCCCTCTCTTTTAAGGACAATTCGGGCCTCGCCCATCTGCTGTCTGGCGGGTGTTGGGCAAGATGCACCGTTGCTCAGGCATAGTCTTTCTTGTTCTGCTTGTGGAGCTGCTGGGTTAAAACGACTTGATCCCTGTCCTCAAGGATCAGAAAACCGAGCAGAGGATGTATTTATCCCCTTTGTCCCCACATGTCCTGCTGCCATTTCTCTGCTTACAAAAGCAACATTTCTAGTTTGTTTATTGTGTCATTTTGATCATATCTATCTTTCACAAAGTTGACATTTTTTATTTGTGTATATATATTATACATTTATATAATTGGTAAAGTATATATTCTCATGCTTTTTAAAAAAGCATTATGACTTTAAGATACATCAAAGTTGCCCTGGACAAGATAAAGGCTCCCAACTCTTAGCGAAGGCTCTGGAGAGCTGGGCCCAGAGTCTGAAGACTTGTGGAACCAATACTGTGTCATGTGGTGGTGTTGGTGGCGGGATGGAGGAGGTTGTACAGGAGAAGTAAAATTTCTCCTTTACCCTCTTAGGCTCTATGTCTGGGCCTAGAATTTAATTGACAGAAAACAGATTAATGGGAGAAAAACATCCAAATTTTATTCATTTTTACATGTAACATGGGAGCCATCACAAGAAAAATGAAGACTCAAAGAAGCAGCGCTTATACACTAGGTCAGAGCAACATTGTGAAAACGTGACGAGACAAACAGGTTGGGGCTACACAGTGAATGGTGGAAAAGGGACTAGAGAGATAGTGTTCGTTTAATATGGTTTTTTTTTTTTTTTTTGTCCTGATTCCTGCCAGCCTCGACTTCCTGTGTCTGGTGATAAGAGTGTTGCTTCCTCCTGGTACAGTAAGGCACCTTTCACATAGGAATTTAGGAAGAAAAAGAAGGGTCACAATGCCTTTTTCTTTTTTTGCATGTTATTTTCAAGTGTCTTAACTCAAAATAATCAGTATATCAGAGGCATATTTTGGAATGGCATGCTCTGAACCCCTACGACTGGAAACATTTTTTTCTTTTTCTTTTTTTTTCTTTCTTTCTTTTTTTTTTTTTTGCCTCCCATCTTAATGCACAAAGATCCTAGGCTGACTTAGCAGTCCCAAGTTAGAGCGCTGCCGACTCTGTTTATGGAGGTCCAGGTGGTCGGCACCTGTTACTGGCTGCAGGTTGTACCTGCGCCGCAGGGCGAGGTGCGTGCACAGGGGCGTTGTCACCCAGGCGCCGCTGTGTCTGCAGCGCTTGGCACTGGAGAGGCAGACGCTCTGCGTCAACAGCCTCTGAGTAAATGGACTTAGATTGGTGTAGAAGTGTTGAAAGGGGCACTAGTCAAGAATGCGGCTTCAGGTCGTTTTTCCTCGTGTGTTTTCAAATGACTGTACTTGAGGATATTTCAAGTTTGTGCACTAGTGAGATGCACGAAGAGTGTAATTTGCCACCCAAACCCCCCCAGTATCTCTAAGGGGGAGAATTAGAAACAGTTTCGGCTCTATTTGCTCACCAACGGTGACGCGGCGCTCGTGGTTCCATGGTGCAGCGGTTAGCACGTCTGCTTTACACGCAGAAGGTCCTGGGTTCGATCCCCAGTGGAACCAGGGGTCCTGCGCGCTCCGCTGTGCCCGGGAGCGGCGGCTCTTTTTGCTTCTAATCCCGGGCGGGAGACAGGGGACACTCGCGAGCCCGCGCCTGGCTTCCGCTCCGTGCGCGCTCGGAACCCGCGGCAGCGGCCGGGGAAGGGCGGCGGCTGTGTCAGCCCGAAAGCGGAGGCTTTGGGAACTCGAAGCCGCCATCGGGCCCCCGAGGCTCCCGGCAAGCTGCTGACGATCCGAGCAAGGAGGCGGACGCTCCTCCGAGGAGATGCAGCGCCCTTTATGGGTCCTCAGAGCGCGGCGCTTTGGGGGCGCGGGCACCTGCCTGTCCCCGGTCACCGCCCTGTGCGGCCCGGGCAGTGCCCGCGGCTTCTCCCGTCCAGCCACTTCCCCCGCAGGCCAGCTCGGCCCCTGGAAGGCGCTCTGGGGACCGACGAGGCTGGCGGCGGGGGCGGGAATCCCGCGCCAGCCCCGGCGCTGGGAGGGCGCCTCTTGTCCTGGGGTCCCTGGGTGCCCTCCGCAGCTCCCAGGAGACTTGCAAGCCTGCCAGTTTTCAGCAGGGCTTCAGCCGATGTCCTGCTGCCTGGCCTTTATGACACCGAGGAGCCATGGGCCTGGAGTGATCACACAGACAAATACCCCAAAGCTCACCTCTGCCCCAGGCCAGCCGTGCGCACCGGCCGCGTGCGTGCAGGTCACGCGCCCAGGGCCGAACCTCCTTGTCAGGCCCCCCAGAGCGCAGCCACCCTCCCAGGAGCCCGCGGCCCCCGAGCTGCCTGCGCCTCGCTTTCCGCGCCGTCGTGTGACCTCTGACCTTCCCGCCCTCACTCCAAATGCAGAAGGGGACGGCAGAACTGCCGCTCTCCGGAGCATCTGAGATCTTGCTTCCCAGGATATGTTTTCAGTTTGGGATCAAATAAACTCGTAAAAATTCTCTACAGGTCTGGATTTCTTAAATCGACAATACCAACTGAGACGTAATACCTGGTTTGATTATAGTTCACTTCTCTCAGAAACACAGTCTTAACCTCTCTGGAATTTTCTGGTTAACATCAATGAGGCAACCTGTCACGTGGAGCCTCTTCGCCCTCCATGGGAAGGAGAGGTGACCTGTTTGTTAAATCTCTTGAAGTTCAGGCCCTGCAAAAGATGTCTCACCCCAAACACTCCTTGCTCCCACCGTTCTGCCTCTAAAACCCACCATTTCTGTGCAGCCACTGAGTGCCCTTCTCATCCTGATTCATAAACTGCTTAAAAAAGCCAATTAGACCTTTGAATATACTTAGCCGAATTTTGTTCTTCCACGATGCAAATCTGATGAAACTCTCCCACTAAAATCTTTCAACATCTCCCTTTAACAAGCCCACCCAAGTCTTCACACACCACAGACTAAAGCACATAAGGCCGGTAGTTAAGAAAGGACCGTTATGTGTGGCTTCTGTGTTGAGGTGGTTAGTGTCCCGATTTATAGCTTTACCGCTTACAAATTGAGGATCTGATTGAATAAATAACACCCTTTCTTGTCTCACTCAGTGTGGGCTGCTGTGACAAATACCATAGATGGGGGGGGAGGTAAATAACACACATTTATTTTCACACTCTGGAGTATGGGACATCCGACCAAGACGAAGGTGTCAGCAGATTCACTGTCTGGTGACAGTTTGCTCCCCAGTTTGCAGGTGTCGCCATCTCTCTGTGTGCTCACACGATTTCCTTTTTGTGGGCTTGGAAAAGGAGGGAATGCTCTGGGCTCTTCTTCTTATAAGATCGCTAATCCCACATGAGGATTCTACCCTCCTGACCTCCTTGAGAACCAACCAGCTCCCAAAGGCACCGCCTCCAAACACCAACACTCTGGGTGCCAGGATTTTAGCATGGAGTTGTGGGCAGGGGGGGAGTTCAACAGCCAGTCCCTGGTATTTCTTAATTGGAGTTGAAAGAATACTGCCATCAAAGGGTTGTAAGAATTGAATACATGCCTTCAGGTTACATATTTAGCCCATGAATGGTTTGTACTGTGTTTTCCTTGAGGCTCACTCTCCTTCCCTCTGGGCCCCTGTTTCCTCGTGGTCATCTGTTGTGAGGGACGCCCGCAGTCCCGGCAGGATGCCTGGTGCGTGGAGCAACGAGGTCATCAGAAGCAGGTGTGGACTTGCCCACAAGGACACGCTGCAGGGAGGGCGCACACGCCTGACCTATTCTGGGACTTCTTGCTCTAGGGACAAGGATAAGAAAAGGAGAGGAAATGGCTGATAACACATTGGTGGCCTTGAGGCTGAATCTGGGAGTTGGCTGTAGTTTGTAATTCCTAACTTGATAGTAACAATAATAACAAAGTCCGCTTTGTGAGAGAGAATAATAAAAAGCCCAGGAGACAGGGGTGGGGAATGCTAGCACTTACATTCATCCCCTCTCCCTTATCCATGTCAGTACATTTCCAGACTCCCACTCTTCTTCCTAACCGTCACCGCAACAGTCATTTCACCCGCTGTTCCTTACTTACAGCCTCATGGAATGTTCCCAAGAAAGGCCTTTGCATTTCCAGGCCCCTCTACTTGGAGTACTCTTCCCCTAATATCTGCCAGTCTAATTTCTTTTCCATTTCTGTAGATTTCTGATCAGGTAACACCTTTAAAGAGGTTACCTTCGCTCACTAATTAAAATAGTAGCCCCATTATGGTCCACAGCTCATGTATGTCCTCTCAGGATGTGCACGCCTGACCCGGCGTGCCTGACGCCCCTGACAACACACACCCCGCGTGTGTTTCGGTGCCTCCTCACCTGGGCAGCCACGGGGCAGGTCTCCTGGCTGCTCTCACTGTGCTATCCCGAGCTGATACGAGAATGCGTGAAATGAGCGTGTGTATTCCGAAGGAAGAATGCCAAAACTTACAAGCATAAGACTCAGAAACTTCCGTATACCTTAAATCAATACATCTAAGTCTCACTGAACTTAAGGCCTAAAGACAATGCAAATGAAAAACAAGAATAGAACTTTAAGAACTTGATCATTAGAGCCAGATGACTTAATCAGACTTTTATTTTCCAAGACCCTTCTCTATACTGAGAACTGCTACATTTATTTTTGAATATCAGTGCAGCTTGAGAACATCATAATGGGTTGCCATGGAAATGATAAAGTGGGTTCTGTAACTTGCTGGCCTGATTTAATCTGGGACTTCTCACCAGCCGGTTTCTGGACACACTGGCCGCTATTCCTCCCCAGGTTGTGCTTTGAGGTCAGACGACTTTCAAGATCAGAGCTGTTCCACGCCCTCTCTGGAGGCGAGAAGCCCTTCTCGGCCGTCAGGTACTTCAGCACGGCCGCCAGGTACACGCTCGGCGTAGTGGCCCTTGCGCAGCAGGCGGTGCGCGCGGCCGACGGGGAACTGCAGCCCGGCCCGCGACGAGCGCGTCTTGGCCTTGGCGCGCGCCCTGCCGCCCTGCTTCCCGCGTCCGAACATATTGAACTTTAAAATTTCACTACGAGTAAATCAAGTGCAGGGGTGGAGCATCTTATAAACCTTTTTGGGCGCGAAAATTGCAGCTTCATCCTGAACAGTGTAAATGCAAATTCGGGATTCCTGCGTTCTGATTGGGCAGAGCTAATTTTTTGACGTTACACTCAGTAGCCTCCAATCAGATACAGAACTTTACTTTATCAC
>CM053517.1:179794-237361 GCA_028627145.1 Eidolon dupreanum
ATCATGAACTCGTTCGTCAACGACATCTTCGAGCGCATCGCGGGCGAGGCGTCGCGCCTGGCGCACTACAACAAGCGCTCGACCATCACGTCGCGGGAGATCCAGACGGCCGTGCGCCTGCTGCTGCCCGGGGAGCTGGCCAAGCACGCCGTGTCCGAGGGCACCAAGGCCGTCACCAAGTACACCAGCTCCAAGTAGATGCGCGCCCGATCGCCCTTGCCACTGTGACCCCAAAGGCTCTTTTCAGAGCCACCCACGTTTTCTCAAAATGAGCTGGTGTTCGTTTTCCTTCCGCGCTGTCTTGTCACTCGTTTCCTCTGCCGAGCTGTCTTGAGAACCTGTCCCATCGTGTCGCGGTAAGTTCGAGCTCCACTAAGGACAGAGGTAACGTTGCCCGCCCCTGTCAAAACTCCGGGACTCCTTTGTGAAAGAAACAATTCCCTGAGCGTTTCGCAGTCATTTAGGAACTCCCTGCATTTGAAAGGGCTCTGCCATCAGTTCTGATGACCATCAGGGTTAAGTTATGGTGAAAAATTTTAGCTCGAAGCGAATTCAGACCCTCCGGGGGTCGCGTGCCAAAGACAGAGTGGAACTCGCGGCCTCACTGGTCCTGGCATCTAGGAAGCCCCCAGGTGTGGGCGCTGGATGACGCCGCCAGGTGGTCCATCCGGCCTGTCTTTGACGTTATTTTTCTTTCAGGGGATGAGGCTTATTGTTTCCTCTCATTTTTCTTTGGAGAGAAAGGGATTTGAGGAGTATAACTTTCAGTCTGAGAAACAGCACATGCTTTGTAATTGGAATACTCCTTTCCCTTTGCCATATATACACGATAAAAACCTACAAGACAAAACACGACTGTTTGGGGTCCAACGAAGGCAAAGCTTGAACATTTATCTCAGTCTCTCTTCTGGAATAAAAATCAGTTTCTATTTTAAATTTCCTTTGGTTAGTGAAAGGCACTAACTAAAAGGACCAGAAGAATAATTTATATTTATGATATTATAAGCAAAGAAATGAAATGGAAAGTTAGAAGGAAAATGACAAATTTAGCTAGTCAGGGGATGTGGTTCTCATTTCTAGGGAAAAAAATTGTGGGTGAAAAAGGGGGGTTCTATGGAAAGCTATTTCACAGCGTGACCTGACCCAACCCCCTCACTGGGCAGGTCACGTGGGCAGTTAGGCCCAGGCCTACAGCTTCTTCAGTAAAAGGCCCTCTGGGCTGTAAGCCGGCCCCGCTCATTGTCCGCGTGCATCTAGGTTCACATGGCCGGAAAGTGCCAGGAGCAAACCTTGTCAGGTCGCCAGGGCACAACCACCCTGCCAGGAGCACGTGGTCCCCCGAGCGGTCTGCATCTGGCTTTCCGCACCTTCATGTGACCTCTGACCTTCCCGCCCTCATTCCCAACGCGGAAGGGGACTGCAGAACTGTCAGTCTCCGGGGAATCTGAGATTTTGCTCGCCGGCATGTGTCATCAGTCAGGCTCAGATAAACTCATAAAAATTCTCTACAGCTTTGGACATTTCTTACATCCATAGTCCTTTAACTTAAATTTGAATAGAAAATACAAGTATGGTCTTACTTTTCTTTTCCTTTTAGGAAACAACTTTTTTTCTCCTGAGCACTTTTCACAGAAAACGTCTACAAGCAATGACAGTCCATAAACTGAAAATTCCCATCGCCTAGATTATAGTCTCACAATTCTTTTTTCAAAGAACAAACTCTTTTTGGAGATTTTGGTTAAATGTTATGAATTAAAATAGATTTAAGAGACAGTGCGAGCAAATGTCATATATCGATCTAATGGAATCCTAATTCAGACAAAATTATTGCAAAAAAAATATTTGAGGTGATTGAGGATATTTTAAAAAGAACTAGACTTTGGATGATGTTAAAAATCATTTAAAAATTTTCTTAAGTATGAAAATCTTGTATTTTGTTTGTGTCTCCTTTGACGTTTATGAAAACATTCATGATTGGAATGTCAAATTTGTGTTTTCTTTACACTGTCCTCCTGCCCAGCGTAGGCGGGATAATGAAACAATACGGGCAAAGCGTTGGCAATTGGTGGGGCATGCGTGCCAGGCACTCGGAGGGATGTTATTCTCTTCTGCGTGCTTTTTGTGTGCATAATCCATTTCTCTCCCAAAGAAAGCCAAAATCACGAATGTATTTCTCTTGTGGTCAACCAAGGGTGACCCTGAAAGGAATCAAGCATTGGCACACTGTTGGACCTTTAGGGGATTGCAGCTAAAACTTTGTTTTGATTTGTGGTTTCCATAAGGCAGGCCATTGCTAGAGTTTAATAACCAGACATCTGACGACTGTTGTAAGCAAATGTGCTCCCAGCACAGTCCTCGAGTGCCCGGTGCCCCCGTCAGACAAACACGCTGAGCAGCTCCCTGCACACCCCCCTGGAATTTCTCTGTACAAACACAAATGCATGCTTGTGTGTTCTGTTCACTTCTCCTTAGCTCAAATGGCCAGCGTTCACACGGTCCCCTTGCGGTTCTGTCTCTTGCTTTTCTCGCCATCTAGGTTGGAATCCTGTCCTGTTAGTAAGCAGAGTGGCTGGAACTTCCCGGCAGGGGAACCTGAGCTTGCGGTCCCGGGAGGGGTAACCGGTTTCCGCACTGGGAATGCAGAGGGCCGCATTGTCCCTGAAAAGCAGCCTCGTGCTCATCCTTGAGAGGAGATGCCGAGGGGCTGAACTAGTCTGGACAGCCGTGTGGCCAAAGTCCAGTTCCCTCCGTGGGATGTGGACCCCGCACTTTGTGAGGAGGGCAATGGGGTCCTCACGCCCAGCGCTCATCCTGTCAGCTGGGCCTTTGACTGATCTGACACTTGGGCCACAACGTCTACGTTTCCTCTCCCTGCTCACCGTTTCCACATCTGTGTCAAGATCTGACCCGCTCAATATTTTACCTGTTCACGTGCTTGTCTTCACCGTACCCCCCGCCACACACTGGAATGTAAGTCCATCGACAGCTGTGTTTTTTTTTTCTTTCTCTGTTTCGATCACTGATGTATTTCCAGGCTTCTAGAACAGTGCCTGGCGCAGAGTATATCTCTGAATAAATGAGCAAAGGGATATTCCTTGGTTCCCCTGTTGCCAAATGGGGGGGACTCTCAAAGATTTTCCTTCCTTCAGTGGATGATCCCGAACATAAAAGGCAACGTCACCCTTCCCGCCATCCTCTGAACCGTTCCAGGGAACAGCATGCAGTAAAAGTGGTGGGATATCGTTTCCCAAGTCAGATTATGAGAGGTGGGGGCTTCTGTCGTGCTCCCGCCCCCTCCCGCTCTTCCTGCTTCCTCTGATGAAGCCGCCATGTCATGAGACGTGCTGTGGGGAGCCCCAATGACAAGAAACCCGGCGATGCCTTCGGATGGCAGCTGGTGGAGACTCGGGGCCTCAGTCTAAGTCTACAGGGAAACGGGTCCCCAAAAGCCGCATCAGTGGCCTGGGAGTTCAGCCTTCCTCAGTGTAGACTCGGTATACCGGACACCCCTGCCCACGCCTTTGCAGCCTGGTGAGGGACCCTGAGCCAGAGGACCCAGCAAAGCCACGCCTCGCATCCTGAGCCACAGAAACTGGAGGATAATAAATGTTGTTTTATACAACTAAGTGTTGGGGTAATTTGATACACAGCAACAGATGATGAATACACAAACAAATAAGTCGTAGTATATTCATACTGACCCACTGTACAGAAATAGAAATAGATAAAATACGTCTATGGCAACAATAATAAAACGTACAGAATATCATGAATGAAAAAATTTAAAAAGTAAAAGTATATGTTTCTATTTATATAAAGTTCAGATATAGGTAAACGATGGTGTTTAGGAATGCAAAACTTGGTGATGAATAACGAAGAAAATTCAAGTGATAAAAGTAAAGCTAAAGTTGGAGACTACCTTTGGGGAGGGGGACAAAGCCCTCATTCTACTTCCTGACCTGTGACAAGGTCAGCTTCACCTGCTCCCTCACCGAGGGCGGGAGTCGGAGGAAAAGGAGAAAGAAGCTGCTCCAGCTTAAAAGAGGGCTGGTGTCCACAACCAACCAGCAGCGGAGGGAAGACCCCAAGGCTGGCGAAGGGGCTTCGCGCCCAAACTACCAGCGATTTTGCGCTGTCGGCCGACGAGAGTGGGATTCGAACCCACGCGTGCAGAGCACAATGGATTAGCAGTCCATCGCCTTAACCACTCGGCCACCTCGTCCCCGTGTTCTGGGCGCTGGGAGCACGTGCTTCCAGGCGTTGTTCTCCGGAACTCACCGGCGGTCCTCAGTGGAGAGGCCCTGGGGACGTGGCTGGGAGACATCTGGGGATGTGGGGACAAGGGGCTCCTTCTTCCCTTCCACACAGTGGACGAGAACAGGGCCGGGGGTGGAGGGAGCTGAGAGGAAGCTGTCGGGACGCGATGGAAATACGTGTGCCAGGCCTTCGCCCCTTCCCTGCGGCCTGGTCGCTCTTGGGCGACAGGGGCCCGGGGTCCCCTCTGAGTCCGGGGAGAGGGCGCATCCAGACTCCTGACTTGAGGTGAGTAAACACTTCTAGAGAAAGGATGGGGGGCTGCCGGGGCGACGCCGCCTCGATGCTGCAGCGGCCCTGCGCTCGTGAGCTCGCGTCGGGTGACCGCGTGCGAGGGACCGTGAGCTATGATCCCCTAAATGCCTGTGTGCTTCTGGGGTGGCTTCTAGGGGTCAGGCTGCCCTCTTCCCCTCCGTTTTCCGAGGGATGCTGAGACCGTGAAACTCACCAGCGAGAAAACGATTCGGCCGGGGGCGGGGGATGGAAGCTGTTTCAGCTGCCTTTCAGATTTAAATATTTTTTAAAATTTATAATTTAAAAAAGTTGCATATTTATGGCACCAAGTTTATTCTTGTGTGTGGTGTGAGGAATAGATCTAATTTATTTTTTCCAAATTTCCAATACAATTGACCGAAAAACTATCATTAAAACCTTTTACTCAGTGATTTGAAATACCACTTTCATCATATACTAGCTTTCTATTTGTGGTCGTCCTAAGACACCACGTCCTTACCCAGGCTGTTCCACCTGCCTGAATCATTGTCTCCACCCACGACTTGGCCTCCATCAGGTTTCAGGTGACATAATTCCTGGATGAGGAGCCCCTAGTCTCCTTCCAGACACCTGCAGGCCCAGGGGTCAAGGTGTTAGCTCCGCCTCCACAAACTGGGCAACCACCTCCCGTGCGCTGCGACCTTTTGAGTTCTCGTGGAGAAATGGCGAAGGGCGCAGCCCCGCCTGTCCCCCTGAGATCTCTGAATGGCCACCAGCTGTGGGAAACCACCTGAGAGCCACTTCCTGTTCCTGCGGCCTTGTCCCCTCTGGTCGCAGGCCGCCGCGTCCTCAGCTGCAGCGCTGACGGCGGAGCTGAGGGAGACGTGGGACCCGGCAGCGCGAGCTCAGGGGTGGCCCCTGGGCAAGGCGGGGCGGAGTGCGCTGCCCTTCGCGCCTGCCCTTTGCCTTCCTGATATTAACCATCCGGCGAACACGAAACTCCCACCACAGGCTCAGACTCCCTGCTGTAAGTGGGCGCTGGACACATTCAAGTGGAGAGAACACGGTCTCTCCTTTAAATGCGGTCCCTGCGCTGCTGGGAAACAGGCGAAACCCACGACGTGCGGCCGGCAGTTGAGCTGAAGGCTGTAGGAGGCAACTGTCTTGACCCCTCAGCCTTTGAAAGGTCCCGTCACTCCCGCAGGCTGTGTCTCGGGGAGAGCACGGGGCGGCCGGTCCCTCCCGCAAGCACGTGAATAGATGCTCAGTGTCACTAATCGTTAACAGTGAACCAAAACCACAATGAGATACCACCTCATACCCATTAGGGTGGCTTTTTTTCCTTTTTTTTTTTTTTCTTTCTTTTTAAGAACAAAGAGCCCCAGAGGCCAAACATGCTCAGCGTTGCGCGCAGAGCTGGTTCCCGGCCGTGACGGTCAGACGCGGCTGTCCAGGGCCAGAGGCGCACGAGCAAAGCGGCGCGGCTGAGCGTGAGCATCCCGGCGGGCGGCGCCGACGGGTTCACGGGCGTGTAAACAGGCCCGAGACCAAGAACCCGGGCCAGCCGGCGCCCCGGACCCCCCCGGCCCCCGCTGCCTCCTGGCCGCTCTTCTGACCGCAGCACTCGGGGCTCTTTCAACGTCGGCGTGGAGTGTACTTTCGCGGTGCTCTCAAAGTGACCGCTTCTGGTTCTCGTGTTTCTTCCAGGTGATTCCTGAGCTGTGGGGGCGGGGGGCAGCGATGGCGGGAGACCGTACCCCGGCTGCGGGGCCGAACCCCGCCAACCGCTGCTCCTTCCCGCGCCGCCCACTCTTCGCCGCGCACGCACTGCAACCGGGGTGCGGCTGATTCCGGGCTCAGTAAATTGTGGGGCAACAGGGAGAGGGGACAGATGTGCCCGGGGGTCGACACTTCTGACGTTGACGTTTTGAGCCCGGCGAGCGTTAGGGACTCGGGCAGGACGCACAGGGCCTGGGAGGCGCGGTCCGCGGACCTCCGCTGAGCAGCGCTGCGCGGGCCGCCCAGGTGAGTCCACCTGGCGGCCGGGCCGGGCTGCCTGAGCTCCAGAAGGGAGCGGCTGGGGCCGGCCGGGCAGGGGCAGGCTGAGACGGCAGTCCAGGCGCCTCTGTCCCTTGTGGTAGCGGCAGTGCCAGGACCAGGGACAGGGCAGCTGGTCCCTTTCCCGGCGCCGTCCACAATCATCTGCTGCTCGTCGGCCCACAAGGCAGCGTGTGTGCGGCGGCGTGTGTGCTGTGCCGTGCCCGGCGCTGCCCGTCACACAGGTGAGGGGGGCAGGAGCATGGGGCTGCGCCCTGCGTGCGTGGGAGCACTTCCCCTCCCCCCGCATCTCCCCTCGGCACCTGCGCATCTTCCCCCTCCCAGCAGTACGAGTTTTTATTTAAGCCGTGTATATTATTTCCGGTGTCCCTCTGTGTTTTCGGCACGGGTCACCCTTCTTTCTTTATGAAGACTTTCTTAGAGAGGATGCGCTGTTGGTGCCGGTTCGGTGTTAACGGCCTTGACTTCCCTTATGTCCTGAGCCACCTGAAGCGGGGAACATCGGGGACCGCACATCTAATCATAAACGAGAAATTGGAGGTAAAGAGTCGTGTAGCAGCCGGGGAATTAGCTCAGATGGTAGAGCGCTCGCTTAGCATGCGAGAGGTAGCGGGATCGACGCCCGCATTCTCCAGATTCTGCTATTCCGACCTTGGTTTTTGGGTGGCACCCTCAAAGTCTCTGACCCCTTGAAGTAAGACACAAAACCTGGCACGTTTCGAACGCAGCAGTAGTTTTGCCATTTCTTCGGATTTTGATCAATGAGCTTGGACAACACAAGGCTGCAATGGCTCTAAGCTCAGTATATTTAGAGCTACCAATTTATAATTCGTTTTCTGTTACTTCAAAGGAGCTGTGATCCCTCAAGGGGGAGGTACAGCAAGTTGCCATTTTTTTCCATGTGTCCTTCCGCAGCTAGGCCCTGAACCGACACAGTCCTGGAAAGCGCAAAACGCGTAACCCCCCATTCAAGAAGCTCAGACAACCTCGAGCAGAGTAACCCCCAGAACATCCACATCCGGACATACTACAATCAAACTGCTGAAAATTAAAGAAAAGAAAGAACCATGAAAGCTGACAGATGAAAAGAAAAGGGGAACCAAAATTTGTATATTTGGGGATTTCTTACCAGAAACCATAGTTGCTAGAAAGAAATAGAAGACAATTTTTCAAGTGCTGAGCTGAAAGAAAATAATCACCAGTGCAAAATTTTATGTATAGCAAAATTACTCTTCAGACCTAATGGTGAAAAACATCTCATTTGAAGGTAAACTAAGAAAATTCACTGGTACTGGGACAGCTAAAAAAGAATTAGCAAAGACTTTAAAATGAAGAAAAATGATAACAGAAGGAAATTTGGAACACCAGGAATGAAGAAACAATAGCAGAAATAGGAAATATCTAGGTAAATATGGTAATAGACTATTGGGCTCTGAAGGTCTTTGAAGTAAACTTGATGATTATAAGCAAATTTTATAACTTTGAGTGATGAGTTTTCATTGTATGCAGATGTACTATATACATAACACAAAGAAGGTAGGGAAAAAGAACCTAAATGGTGATGAGATTTCTATATTCAACATGAATAGTTTAATACTGACTCTAAAATACACTGTAAATATTAAGCACTTACAATGCTAACACCTAGACCACTTATTAAACATTGTACAAGACAGAGCAAAGGAAACAATATATTAATATAGAATGTTAAATATGTTTTTAAAAGCCAAAGAGAAGTAGGAAGACAGAGGATGAAAAACAGAGGGGACAATTTATAAAGTGTAAAATGATAGGTCTATATACAAACATATTCATAAGAACATTAAATGTAAAATCACCTAAACATATGAATTACAAAGCAGAGGTTGGTCTACAGCCATGCCACCCTGAACAAGCCCAATCCCGTCTGATTTCGAAAGCCAAGCAGGGTTGGGCCTGGTTAGTACTTGGATGGGAGACCAGGTGCTGCAGGTGTAAAAATCCACAATTATAGTTCCTGATGTTGACACTCTTGTAGATATCTTATAGATAACATGTCAGCAAACACACTGAAGATGTAAACACCACCACCGATCAATGGATCTAATCGACCTCATAGAGCAAAATCATGATGTAGGTAGAAGGAAGGGCCAATGAGTTGAGAGAAAGCAAGAGACATCAAAACTAAGAAGCCAGGAATAGTGCGAGTGCCTCAGAGTGACATGGCTAAAGCTGGCGTTTTAGAAAGGGTTATTTAGCTGTAAATGCCAGGGAGGCTGAGAGTTGAAGGTGGAAGTGGATGGTCCCTCGTCCTTTCTATCCTTCTAGCTCTTGAACTCTGGGGTGGTCGAATTCCGTCTCACTCGCTGAGCCTGCTGCAGTGGCCGGCACGGTGGATGTGCACCGAACGTGCGGAAAGGAACTGAATGATTCAAAAGAGTTGCAAGAGAATAATGTCCAGCATTTGGCAAGTCATTGAGTGTTTGGTTTGAAGAAGAAGGAAGAGTCAAAGCTGACTTGGAAGGCCAGCACAGAGGAGGTTGGGAATTAGGCTTTCTGGTATGTGGATGGATGAACTACTGTGGAAAACAGAGAGAGACGATGAGCTAGAGCTAGAGTTCAAGTTTTAGAAATTAATGATCTGCTTCTCAGTTCAGGCTCTGCCGCTTTGCGGCTCTGGGACCTTGGGAATGTGACTTAACTTCTCTGAACCTCCATTATATGTGGAAAGGGCAGATAATGACACAGCTTTGTTGCCAAAATTCAATTGAACTATATGAGATAATCTCCATAAATCTCTTGGCATAATTAACAGCACACAAGGCAGAATAAACAGGGAGGCTTTTAATTAAATTCAGTTTGTTTTTTTTTTTTTGTTTTTGTTTTTGTAGGGAAAATGTTTCCAGTCATGTAGATCCAAGTGGAGATACGGAGTAAAACAGACAGAGTGAACTGGAGACAAATTTGAGACTATTTATTCTGCCAGTCTGTAAACTGATATGAATTGGGCACTTCTATGTTTCTTTTCAACAAAGGAAACCATGGAAGGTATGAGAGTGACTGAGACCCCCGTCGGCAGGAAACAACAACAGCGGAACGCAAGAAGAGCAGAAGACAGCACGGTGGAACCTGGTCCCGCAGCCCAGAGGGTCCCGTCGCTGGGTAAATCCAGAGAGGCGTGGACCCCACCATTTCTGGGTGGAGTCCTTCCTGTGCACCTCTGGGTCATATGGAGTGGTTTTTCAAGTAGGATCAATTGAAAACTGGAAACTGGTGATGCGGTAGTACTTTGAAAGTAATATTTGCTTTTATTTTGAATGGGAAAATCAAGTTCCACAAGCCGCCCTCTTAGCGCAGTAGGCAGCGCGTCAGTCTCATAATCTGAAGGTCCTGAGTTCGAGCCTCAGAGAGGGCAGCACTGTTTTCGTTTTGAAACTTGGGCAGTCTGCTTGCCTGAACTGATGTCATGCTGGTCAGAGGGAAGGACATGTTCCCGCCCCCAACGTGGAGCACAAAGGAAGACAAGCAAATGTGGACAAAGAAGCAGTTC
The DNA here is from genome assembly GCA_028627145.1 of Eidolon dupreanum. NCBI lineage: Eukaryota > Metazoa > Chordata > Mammalia > Chiroptera > Pteropodidae > Eidolon > Eidolon dupreanum. Next base: position 189,909 of record CM053517.1, read on the forward strand.
AAAACTCACACACTTCCTCAGAAGGGGGCAGTCACTTCTTTTATAATTTCTTCTTTCATCAGCCAGCAAGTATTTCTGGAGCACACATCTTATTATGGGACTTTTCTGGGTACAGGGATTCAAGAGAGAATAAAACGTAAAACTTCCCTCCCTCCTGGAGCTACATCCCAGTTGGAAGGTGTGAGAGAGATAGACCAGAACTGAAGAGGAAGAAAATGCACAATGAGCTAAACAAGGAGGTGTCTCTGGTAGGGTCAGCATAAGGTAGTAAAAGGATGGGGCATGTGGCGGTGGCACCTTCAGCTTTCAGGGCAAGAGTGCTTTTTAATTAGACAGATGGCTTTATTGATAGATGGATGAAAAGAGCTGAGTCCCCCCCAAAGCCCAACCCCTCAACCCTGCCCCCTGCAGTGCTGGCAAGAAGTGACCTCGGAGAGTGGTAGAACAGGAAGCCACAGACCTTGTTCCCTGACAAGAGACACCAACGTAACAACGCTCTACGGTCCCAAAAGCCTTTGGGAGGCCTCCAGGAAGCAGTTAAGAGGTGCAGTTCCCAAGCAGACGTGAAGCCAAGAAGAGCCACAGTCAGCCTATTGCACTTCACTCGGGGTAGACGGGGTAGAGTTTCCTCCAAGCTGGCAGGAAGCAAGAGAGGAAAAGAGGGACAAAAGAACTACAAGACAGACAATGAACGAAATGGCAAGTATCTATCAGTAAGCACTTTAAATATAAATGGATGAACGCCCTGATCAGAAGACACAGAGTGGCTAAATGGATTTTTAAAAAAGTTCAAACTATATGCTGTCCACAAGAGACTCACTTTAGATGTAAAGACGTACAAGCTGAAAGTCAAAGGATGGAAAAAGATATTCCAGGAAAATGGTAATCAAAACAGAGCAGGGGTGGCCATAGTCGACTTTAAGTCAGCAACTGTCACAAGAGACAAAGAAAGGTAATTATATAATGATGAAAGTGTTGGTTCACCAGGAAGATATAAAAATTATAAATATATGTGCACCTAATAGCAGAGTACGAAAATGTATAAAATATTGTCAAACAAAACACCAAGTCCCAGGAGGAAAAGGATTTTGCTCTGTTAATTCAGAACTTGGTGCAAACAGGAGTCCTTTATACGACTTTGTCACCATTCACCAGTCTAGTTTGGCTGGTCAAAAAGTCTGTGGGGTATGGACACTGGCAGTGGATTTTCACAGGCTGAATGTCAAGGTTCTGCCCTCGGTGCCTGTGATGCCAGATGTCATCACTGAGACAGTGACAAGCCATACTAGAGACTGGTACGTTGTTATTGTCTTAGCCAAAGCCGTCTTTATCTATTCCCTTGTGGCATGAGGGTCAGAACTAATGTGTGTTCCCACGTTCACTACCCCCCCCAAATGTGTGTGTGTGTGTGTGTGTGTGTGTGTGTGTCTTAATTCCCCTGCAATGCGCCACCAGTGAGTGGGACTGGACTTTCAATAAGCCTAAGACTCCACAGAAGTTTTAGTCATGCTTTACATCAATATCCTGATAGTAGGGTCCAGTGGGCTATAAGCCTGAATCAGGTGCAGGGCCCAACACAGCAGGTGCAATTCTAGGGGCCGCTTGACCAAGAAGCCAAAGATGTTTCCCCGATTCAGTCCAACAAAATTTGTTGGCCCTAGTGACACCTACTGATAAAAATGAAGCCCAACCACTAGTAGGCTTCTTTGGGTACTAGAGATAACGTGTACTCCACCGGTGTGCTCTTTTGGCTCCCTTAGTCCAGGTGACTTGCAAGGCACCCAATTTTAAGTAGAGGCCTCTGCAGCAGCAAACCGTGAAAGCTGTTTGACAAGCTGTGGCCCAGGCCCTGCCCTTGGGACCTTTGGATCCTGCTAGCCTGATAAGACTACAGGTGTCTGTAACCCCCCACACACTGATTAGGTTTGTGGCTTCGGGAAACTGCCACTAGGGTACACTGGCCTTATATTTTGCACCTAAGTCACCTGAGACATCTATCAGATACACCCCTTTTAAACAGCAACTCCTTGCTTGCACTTGGGTGCTGACGGAAACCGAATGTTTTATGGCTAGTGACACTGCGGCCTGAACTTGCCACTCTTACTTCAGTGCTTACAAGTCCTGCCAATAAAATCACACAGGCTCGAATGGAAACGGTACATCCAAGACCTGGCTCAGTCAGGATCCCAAGGGACCAGTAGACTCCATGAACAAATAGCTTACTAAAAGAGACCATGTGACCCGCCAGTGAAGTTTTAACTCCTCATATGGCTCCCAGGGGCCTAAGATTCAGAAACATGCCTGCTGATCATATTGCACAGCTTACTGGTAGCTCTGTGAGACTAAAAGTGTATGGAGTCCATTGGGCTGCAGCTACCCTCTGGCCAAGAAACGGCTATCTTTTGACAAGGATTAAACATGGATGTTCCATGCAATGGACCAAACTACATGTAGTGGTGATGGCCATTCAGGCCCCCCTACACCTTACCTTGCAACATTCTCACCGGTTCCTGGGCCAGTGCATAGCCATCTAGTTAGGAGAATGGCGATTGAATGACTGGACTGTCCCCATGTGGGGACAAGAACTGTAACAGCAACTTGGTGCCTGAGATGAACAAATATATACCTCTCAGGTGGGTGGTCATGACAAAGGACCTTTTAAAATGAAACATAAATGAAATTCTCATGCCGATCAAGCTTGTGCCCGGTAGATCACACCAGTCAGCCACTGGATATATCAACAGACTGGACATGCAAGTCAACCTCGGACATAAGAACGGGCCAGTGCCCGAGGGATAATCCTGGAAGACGCCAATACTAAAGACACAGTAAGTACAGTCTTGTGATTCTTGCCAACAAGGAGACCTGGGACACGTTAACTGCAAACCGGGACGCACCCAGGTCTGGTAGGTTGATCACACTGGCTCTCTGGCGCCCAGCCATGGGCACCAATGGTGCCTCATTACAGCTGACACCTACTCAGACTACGATATCACTTTCTGGCCTGATATGCGGACACTGAAACTACTATGCCCACCCTTGTGTTCCTGGTCACCCTGATTAAGAAACTTTTTCGCTGTCTAGGTAACACTACAATGGCCACCCTCTCAGAGCACATGGCAGACTTTCCATACCCCATCACCCGCCGGCCAATAGAGCCATCGAACGATGAAATGACTGACTCAAACGGCAGCTGAAGCAGGCGCCACAAACCCAGGCTCCAGGCCAACTGCCGCAGACCCAGGATGCCGACCCACCCCAGCACCTGGCCGGCTCCCACGAACCTCCTTCACTGCGCTCCCAGACCACCTAATGTAACCTCGACGCCCTCATCCTAACACCTTGAGAGCATCCATTTCATCCTGATCCTTGGGGGTGTTTTTCTCATGGTTGACGACATCCGTCTCTGCGACTCTACTCCTGGCTCCAGTGCCCTTTCAACAGCCTTGAAAAAATAGGACGGAAGTCCGAAACCGCAACACCGCTGCTTTCTCCTACATCCGGGCCCTCCGCCGGGTCTGCGAGGTGCCCGTTCCTGCTGGTTCCGCCCAGCAACGCCCAGAGCCCCAGCGAGCATGCGCCCCCTGGGCCCCGCCCCATTCGCGAGGCTCGTTCTGATTGGCGCAGAGGCCGGGGGTGGGGCGCCCTGTCTCCCGGAGCCGTGGCCACGTGACACGAGGGGCGGGGCCGCGCCGCCGCGTCCAGCCGGGCTGAGAGCGCTCGCGTAGCCGGCCTGGTCGGCCCTGAGGCGTCCGCCGGCGGGCCTGGCCCCAGCGCCCCGGGCCGAGCCGCGCGGAGGGAGCTGCTCCTGGCTCTCGTCGGCCCCAGGTTTGCTTTCCCTTTTTCCCCGAGGGTGAGCCCTCAGGTCCACCTCCGCGGAGCCTGTGGCGGCAGCGAAGCCCAGATCCGAGTGTCCGAGAGTAACCGGAAGTGCCGCGGACGAGGGGCGGTGCTGCTGGCCGCGGGGTGAGCGCGGCCGCGGGGCCTGGGAGGGGACTGGCCTGCGCGGCCGGGATCCGGGGGGCGCGGCGGGGCCTGAGACCCGGCGGCCTCAGCCGGGTGGGGACAGCCCTGTTCCTCGCGACCCCGCGGCTCTGGGACCCGCTGACCCCGGAGTGGACGGCGGTCAATGAAAAGTTCAAAGCAGAGACGCTCAGTACGGTCGTTCCCGGAGATAATAATAGTAAACACTGCTGGGCACTTTTCTATGCGATATATGTCTTTCATATTGGGGAAATCCCAAGTACATTGAGTGGAGTTCCCCTACCCCCCGTTTTTCATGCGGAGATTAGTTCTGTTGCATTTGAATCTACGTGCAGAAGAATCTGGTTTGTCCGATCATTCCATAAGCATTTTTGGAAACCTGAATTATATACAACTTTATGTTATATACACGTATCAACTACATCTTGGGGTTTATAATGGCAGAAGAATGGGTCCTTGACCTTAGAGGTTGAGATAATACAAACAAAAACAATTAGCAGAAGGAGAAAAAATAAAACAAGTAAAACAGTACTCAGGGCTTTATTATGAAGTTAGTCAGTATCCAGGATTCTTGATATTTTGTCTTGAACCAATGGCTACCAGTGGCAGGTACTTCTTGCAGGGTGGGAAGAGGTTAGATATGGCTGAAGGAGGCTGACCAGTCTGGGGAATAAATGGGACCAATATTTAGATGTCCAGCTCCATTAAAATTATAAATTCAAAAAAAATTATAAATTTCTACATTATTGATTTTTTTTCCTCTAGGAGAGGGAAGAATTGTGTGTCGTAGATAATTATATTTAGAGACCTTTTGGAGCCAAAAGGAAGACAGTCTTGAGTCTTTGTTGTAATGGCAAGTGGCATACCTGCTTCTCTTTCTATGTGGTAGATTTTGGAGGGAGAGGAGAAGGGGACTGGGGGAGGACAAGAAGGAATGGGAAAAGATACATGGAAAATGGAAACGACCCTTTTGCAGCTTCTGAGATAGCAGAATGATAAAACTGGGTCCTACTCTATTTAAGTGTATTTTATACTCCTTTCCAATATGCATATTCACAATAGGCTTGTAGATATTGTTCCTTGAGATTCAGCTCAAGAAGGCAGTCTGCCAATGCCTAGGCAGGCCCTGTGGTCAGAACATGGCAGTTTAAATCACAGCTTCACTCCTTGCCAGCTGTGAGATTGTGGGTGATTATTAACTGCCCTGAGCATCAGGCTTTCTATCTGTAAGGTGCAAACATTGGTATTAACACCTATTTCACAGAGCTCTTGGGAAGATTAAATGAGACAATCCACACAATCAATGAAAAACAAGTGAAATAATCTCTAGCCTAGGGCCTGATAGGGTAAGAATGACCTGTTTTTTTAGATGATGTTGTATGGACAGTGTCTGCTTGCCCTACCGCCCTTTAACTGTAAGGACAACCTTGAGCTTTAAGTTCTGTGCTCCACCTGTGTGCTTGGACTTTTATTGCCTGCTTGCTGGCTCTATGCACTCTGACCCTGGTGGTGGGAGAGAGGACCAGTCTCTTCCTAGGATGAGGTAGGAGAAACTTCTTGAGGAAGGTTCACTGAAGCCAAGATTTGAAGAATATATTTAGGTTTGCCAGATGGACCAGCCAGGGCTGCTAGCCTAGCCTCTTGCATTGCTACTGGGGCTCCAAGGATGACAATGGCCCTTTTTTTTATTGTCCTGGTGTTTACTCAATCTTATTTTTCATTCATTCGACTAATGTATTCTAGATGCTAGGGATATTGCAGTGAACAAAAGACTAAGTTCTAACCCTAATGGACAATATATTCTAGTTGGAGAGAGAAACAAATTAACAAATGTAAAATGTATACCACAAAGTTGGGTGATGATAAGCGCTATGGAGAGAAATAAAACAGGGTAAGAGAACATAGCTATTTTAGATAAAGTCATCAGGGTGTGCCTCTTGTTGAGGAAGGAATTTTCCATCAGTGACTTGAATCAAATAAAGGAGGAAGGTACCTGGGGGAAGAGTTTTCTAGGAAGAAGGAGCACGTGCAGAGGTTCACAGGTGGCCTGTGAGGCTGCAGATAGGTGGAGGTGCCTATTACATAGAGCAATGAGAACTTTGCATTTGTTCTGAGTGTTACAGGAAACAGTTGTAGTGTTTTGAACTAGAGAAGTGTTCTGGTCTACTCTGAGCTTTGACAACTAGACTGTATTTTATTTTCAAGGTGCTGACATCTAAAAGGCTTGGATATGAATAAGAACATGATTTCCTTATTTAAAAAAAAATTTTTTTTTTCTTCTTGGTGCCTCACAGTTATTGGCTATTTAGGGCAAATATGATACCCTGGGCTGATGACTATAGGGAATCCTCTGATTCATTCACCAGGCTGTGATCAAGCTTGGAATCCTTTATTTCCGCTCTATCCCCCTTTTGAACTTGACAGTAATACATGTCTTAAAAAGCCAGACTCCCGTGAGCCCCCCAGGCTATTTGTATGCCTGCATATCTTTAGCCATGATTCTGAATTTTTTTTTCTCATAATGTTTCTCCATAACTGTTTTTCTAGTATTTATATAATTTTTTGTATTAATCATTAACTTGCTGAGTTATTTTATGGTTATTTAGTTAATTAAATGGATTTTGAACAAGGCTTTACACAAGAGGCAGGCACAGAAGATGGACTCATTGAATGTTAGAATTTTTGTGAATGTGAAGATGGAACTAAGAAAAGAATAGAACCTGCCGTTTTTTAAGCATCTGTTGGAACCCAGGCATTGAGCTGAGTCCCTTAGTGACATTTCTGAGTTCCACTGCAGCCCCCTGAGGCATGTAATTGTACCTTACCTCCGTTATGGAAAGGGAAATCGAAGCTGAAGGACTTAAGTAACTTACCCAAGTGCTCACAGCTACAAAGGAGCACAGTGGGAACTTGAACCAAAATCTGATTCCAGAGTTTGAACATTCAGTTTTAACTAGCAGGGTATACCAACTCTCAGCTACCATGGTCTTTAAAGAGCAAAATGAAATACCTTTTAATTTTGAAATAATTTGAGACTTATAAAAAAGTTGCAAAATAGTACCAAGTATGCCCATACAGCCTTTGCCCATAGTCCCTAAATGTTAACATTTTACTACATTTGCTTTATGATTCTGTCTACATCTCTCTATATCCACATAGGTATGCATTTACATCTCACTTAATCCCTTTTCTAGAAACTGACTCTGAAGATAACACTTCCAACAATATGAAAATACACATGGATAAAGTTATTCATATTAGCAGTGTTTGCAGTTTGAAAATATTTAAAACAACTTAAATGCACACATGGAAGAGAGTGGTTGAATAAATTTGGCATACTCACATACAATGGGGTACTATACAGCTGTGAAAGAATGAAGAAAACCTTTAGGAATGATGCGGAGGGATTGCCAGGATAAATTGTAAATCTTAGAAAGCAACAGTATAAAAGAATATGCTACATTTTGTGTAAGAATGTGTGTTATATGCAACAATGTAAAAAAGTATCAAACTTTATGCTACATTTTGTGTAAGAATGTGGTGTTGGATTTTTGTTGGCCCTCTTCACATTGACACTGATATTAGGCAGTAAATTTTTTTTTATACTCTTTTCATCAAGTTTAGTTATCAGTGTTAAACTTTTTTCACAAAAGAATTAGAAGTTTTTTTTCATTTTTAGTGCTCTGGAAAACATTGATGAAGCATCGGGCTTATTTGGTCTTTCTAAGTTTATTAGATTTTCTTATGAAAAAAATCTAGGTCTAGTGTTTTTTGGTAGGATAGTTTCTTAATAGCCTTTTCTATTTATTCTGTGCATTTTGGTGTTTTAAAACTTTCTGGCTCTAATGGGATTGATTTGGGCAAATTGTGTTTCCCAAGGAGACAGTCTTATTTCAAAGATTATCACATTTCTTTGTGTAGAAGTCTGCAAAGTGGCTTTTATGTGTATATGGGTTTGTTCTTTTTCTATTTTGGTGGTTATTTCTTTCTTATTCTTTCTTATTTTGTAAATGTGTGCTTTCACCTTTTTTTTTCATCAAGTTAGCTAGTAGCTTATCTATTTAAGTTAACCAAAATAAGTAGGATTTTGATTTATACTTAGGATTACTGTTTTTCTCTTTAGTTCATTGATTTCCACTTTTATCTTTATTTTCTTACTATATTTTCTTATTTGTTTTGATATACATTTTTCTTAGCTTTTTGATCTGATAATTTAGTTTGTTCATTTTTTATTTTTACTGATAAAAAGTATTTAAGGGTATAAATATTCCTTTGATCACTGCTTTAAGTTTATTCTATAGATTATAATATGTAATATTTTCAATCATCAGGATTTAGAATTTCTGTTAATTTTTCATTTTCCCATTCACCGAAGAGGTGTTTTAATAGTTTATTTTTTTCTCCATGTGGGGAACTTTTGTTATTTGATATTTTAATAAATTTCTAGTTTTACTGCAGAGTATTGCTTATGTCACTTTATGGAACTTACTGATGCTTCTTTGATGACCTAATATATAACAGATTTTCTGACCAATTTGTGTGTGCTTGAGAAGAATGTGTATTCATTATTATGAGGGTATAAGTTTCAATAGATACCCATAAGATTTACTTAACTAATTAGATTATTTAGATCTGCATTGTTACTTATTTTTAGTGCTTATCTGTCCTGTTACTGGCATAATATGTTTTCTTATTAATGTTTTTATCTATGTTTCTTGGTGTCATAGTTTTTGCTTCATAAAGGTGACTGCTATATAATCTGGTACATAGCTAATCATTAACTGTCATGAGCTTTGTTTTAATAATGGCTTTCACAATAAAAAAAAAGTGTTCTTTATCATGTTTAATGCATTTGGGCTTGCACTCCACTTTGCCTGATTATTGTGACTAGAAGCCCTACTTTTATTGTTTCCGTTCACCTGGTATTCTTTCCTATCCCTTTATTTCTAGCCTTTTGGAATCATTTCGTTTTAGGTGTTTCTTGTATTTAGCACAGTTGGGTCTTGCTTTGTGAGCCATGGTAAAATTCTCATTTAACGGGCCATTTATTGATGTGATTGGTATGTTTGGTCTCAACACTCGTATTTTTAATGTAATGTTTGTTCTGTTTTTCCCCACATGCTATGTTTTCATTGCTCTTTTATTTAAAAAAAAAATACTAGGATGTTTGATATTTGTTATAGTGGCTACCTGTGTACTTAGATCATTTTTAATGTTTTAGTCCCATTTTTTTATTTAACCTCTCATCATCTGTTTTCCAATTTTTAATAGTACCCTTTAACTCCTACCTGCCATTAATACAGTAATCCATGAGGTTATTTCACTTTGTTCTTTTTTCTTTTCCTCCCAGGTTCTAGTTGAATTATTTCTATTTTATTAGAATAAAATGTTTCACAAGATTGCTGGTTCAGCATCGCTTTATCACTTTGCCATTGTGCTTAAGTTTTGTTTTCATTTGAAGACTGAATGACATTTTTAGAAGATAGTAGAGAAGATAGAGAAGTATGCATTTCAATTATTTATTTATTATTTTTTAATTTTATTTTCATCTTGAAGCACCTTAACTTCCCGTTGTTCCTTTTCTCCTTTGCAGTGTGGCCCACAGGGTTTCTCTCTCTTCCCCTCTACTCTCCTTTGTCCTAAGAAATGTCATTCCAGAGCTGCCTCGTTAGGTCCTGCCGCACGCCAAGTCTCTTCCTTGTCTTGTTTTGGTCAGAAATCTTTCTAAATTGTCCTGTGCTTAGAGTGGGTTCTCTCTTTCTGACCATGAACTTTAGGTTGATTTTGCCAGCACCGCCCCCTGCCGTCACACCCAGCCCAGCCTGCAGTGGAGGCAGAGGCAGCTAGCTGGGTTTGGGGAGCATGGGTTTTGTGTGGTGCATTTGTTTTTCTTCTTGTCCTTGTTGCTTTTACAGGGTGTGCTGGGTAATGGGGATTTCTGCAGCCACTCTCCACCCAGCTTTGTTTTCTTACCATGTTCTATATATTTCTTCTTCCAGAGATGTTTTATTCTTTCTCTTTCCACATTTAAGTCAGTTTTCTGTCCATTGACTGGTCAATTTTAAATCATTGGCATGGAAGCTCATGGGTTTTCTGGAAAATCTCAGTTGAATTACATTTTGCGGTTTCCCTGACTTCTGCGAGTCATGCTGCTGAGACTGAGCGTTGCCGTTGAGACAGTCATCCTCCGGGAGTGTTGTGCTGCATTCACCTGCGTCCGTTTACAGAACGCATTTACTGCGCCGTACGTTCTGTGCAGGTTTCGAGTTGGGTTCAGTGGGAAGGCTGGCGCCATGTGTTTACTCCATCTCACCTGGAACCGGGCGATGAGACATGTCACCTCAGTACCAGCCGCCATGGACTTGGTGTCATGGAGACCCTTGACTGTATGTCCCCACATGCTGTCTGGGTCTAGTAGTTCCACGTTTGCTTCTGGTCCTCAGTGGCAGAAGGGTTGTCGAGGGAACCGGGTCTCAGTGGCCTGGAATAAGGCAGGCCGGGGGCTGAGGGGAGCAACCAGTGCAGGAGTCTGCTGTCCGGCCGCATCCTTTGCCCGTCAGCGACCCATCATCGACTGCCTCCCAGACCATTTCTCACAGAAATAAGAAGCAGCTTAGGCTGTTGTAAGTTTTCAAGAACCCAAATGGTGACGATTGCGTGCCCTCCAGAGAAGGAAGGGTGCTGAGAGCAGGGTGGCCGCCGGGGCGCCATCGCCCGGTGCTTGTGCAGCGCCTGCTGTGCTTCAGGTCGGGCAGCCCGAGCACCGCGGGGATGTTAAGCCCTGCTGTTTGCGGTGAGACTGTGTTAGGCCCTTTGCTTTGGTGTCGTCATAACTCCAAGGATGATTTATGGACTCCTTATTACCCTTTTTCTTCAGCGTCGTGTGGGATGTCTTAGGACTATGATTACCCTCTTTAGAACTGAACTGGAAGGATTATATAAGAAAAGCCATCTGCTCTTTTTAAGGAAACTGTGGTTGAGCCACTTTCCTGTTTTTTGAGTGTAATGATCTCGTGCTGAATCCTCTCACATGTGACTGTTTATCCTTGTCTTGTCCTTGTGTTTTACAGAATGCCATCCTCCTTGAGAAATCGGATTCTCAAGACCAGGAAGTAAACGCTGCTTTCCGTCCGTTCAGGTTCTAGGTGAGCTCCCATTTTTTCAGTCTTTCAAAATGTGCCTCCCTCTTCCAAGTGCATGTCATCGCACAGCTGTCACCCCGTAGCAGTCAGCCGTCATTCGTTACGAGATAAGGACACAAGCAGAATTTCTCTAAGGTGCTTGCTAAGGACCAGCCATGCGCCCGGCACTGTTCTGCACGCTAAGGGAAGAGCGGCCATGTCTTAGCCATAGACAGTGAATAAGTGAATGACACACGTGTACAGTACTGTAGGTGACCGGTGCCGGGGAGGAAAGCAGAGCAGCGGAGGCGGCGGGTGGGGAGTGCTGGGCGGGCTCGCTGCCAGTGGCCCTGTCTTCGGTGCTCAGCCTAAGCGACGGGAAGGGGAAGACCCTGGGTCGGAGATCACCCGGGGGCACGAAGGAACGACTCTTCCCGCACTCCCCTCTCCCCCCTGCACCGCCCATTCCATTTATATTCGCAGAGAGGAAACAAACTGGTTTTAGCCCCTGCAAAACCTAGAGCACTTGCAGACTCCGATGCAGGCTTTCTGTCTTTCCTATAGTGATTTTAACTGAGGGCTGAATGTCACTGGGTGGGAGCTGTGTGCTGAGCATTCTTCTCTTAGTAATAGGAATCTACATATTTCTCCTTTGTGTCACAGGGTTGGAAATACCAACTATGAAATTAATGTATACGATGCTGGAAACTTGTAGAGATGAACTGCTCATGACTCAAAGGCGTAATACAGGTGTATCGTTTAAGTTCTTGTCAAGAGAACAATGAAGAAAATGATGGGTCAAGACAGCAGCTGGAAAACGCCCTAGGAGAGAGCCATAGAAATGTACACTTCGGAAGAGAGAGAGAATCAGAGAACTCAGAAAGCGAAAATATATCATGTGTGCCCTCAGGAGGGCCGAAAGATTCTTATTCACGTGCACGAGATTACCCAGATAGATGACCACATATACCAGTGCCTTGAACGCGAGCAAAGCTTCTGTGAAAACCTAGCTCTTATTATGTGCGAGAGAAGCCCCGCGGGGGAGAAAGCTCATCGATGTGATATGTGTGAGAAAACCTTCAGCCAGCGCGCAGACCTCGTCTCCCACCAGAGGATCCACGGTTACGAGAAGCCGTACAAGTGCAGCAAGTGCGAGAAGAGCTTCTGGCACCACCTCGCCCTGTCGGGACACCAGAGGACGCACGCAGGCAAAAAGTTCTACACCTGCGACATCTGCGGCAAGAATTTTGGCCAGAGCTCTGACCTGCTTGTGCACCAGCGGAGCCACACGGGCGAGAAACCGTACCTGTGCAGCGAGTGCGACAAGTGCTTCAGCCGCAGCACGAACCTCATCCGGCACCGGCGGACGCACACCGGCGAGAAGCCGTTCAAGTGTCTGGAGTGCGAGAAGGCGTTCAGTGGGAAGTCAGACCTCATCAGCCACCAGAGGACTCACACCGGGGAGCGGCCCTACAAGTGCAACAAGTGCGAGAAGAGCTACCGGCACCGGTCGGCCTTCATCGTGCACAAGAGAGTGCACACGGGCGAGAAGCCCTACAAGTGCGGCGCCTGCGAGAAGCGCTTCGGCCAGAAGTCCGACCTCATCGTGCACCAGCGCGTGCACACGGGCGAGAAGCCCTACAAGTGCCTGCAGTGCATGCGCAGCTTCACCCGCAGCGCCAACCTCATCCGGCACCAGGCCACGCACACGCACACCTTCCGGTGCCTGGAGTTCGAGAAGGGCTTCGGCTGCGCCTCCGACCTCATCGTGCACCAGCGGATCCACGTGGAGGAGAAGCCCCGCCCGTGGCCTGCGCGCGACAGCGGCTTCCTCCTGGGCATGGGCTTTGTGGCCCAGCCGAGGGCGAGGACTCACACCGAGGAGCCCCCGGGCGGCTGTGACAGGGGCTCCCGCGAGGGCGCCGCCCGCCTTCAGCAGCAGGCAGCCGCGGCGGGGGCGAGGCCGGGCGTCCGCCACATCGGGGACCGGGACCGGGGGCGCGGGCGCAGCCCTCCCCGCGCGCCGGAAGCCGCCCCGCTGTCCTGACCGGGCAGGCAGGGGCGACCCCCAGGGACAAGCGGCTCCGAGCCGCGGGCCCCCGCAGGTGGAGAGCCCTGGCGACCCCTAGGCCCTCCTCCGAGCTCGGACCAGTGGGGACCAGTGGGGATCAGAGGGGACCAGAGGGTCTGACAAACGCTGCGCCCAGAGAGCTGCCCTGACCGGCGCCGCCGCGGCCGAGCCGGGCGGGTAGTGCGTGCGGGGCCCTGCAGCCCGCGCCGCCCCCGCCGCCCCGGGAACCTCAGCCGGGCCAGGTCTGCAGCGCCCTCCCTGCGTGTGGCCGCGTCGCGCGCGTGCGCGCAGCCGGGGGCGGGGGGGCGGGCAGGAAACCCCCGCAAGCGCGGCACGAAGCTTCCGACAGGACCTTACCCGTCGGGCCACATCGGTGAAACTTTGTCCCGAATGTGGCAAAAGCATGAGATGGCGACAGCCCGCTTGGGTTTGCGCCACAAAAGCCACCAGCTCTTGGGCCCCAGGGCACTCACATAAGTGAAAGTCCCGTGAACACCCCGAGTCTGAGCGAAGCATTGCTAGAAACTTCTACCTTATTGGGCCCCGGGGGCTGCTCTGCAGAGCTTTGCCCCAGGAGAGGTGGCCGCGGCTGTGTGCGTGTCACAGGGAGAGAGAGCAGCGACGTGCTGCGCTCCCGCGGTAGAGGTGGCGGCCGGGGGCGGGGGGGAGGGGGTGTCACAGCGGGACCATTGTTTCCGCGCTTGGGGGCCCGTTCTGGGGGCGCTGGGCCAGGTCAGAGCAGGCTGGTGGGCAACTCAGGTAAAGATGCTTTTCTTTGATCTGAACCGCTTAATGGTTGCTTTACTTTATCTTTTTAAAACTTGGAAACCCAATAAAGGAAGGGACCGTGACCTTGTCATAGACGGTGTAGCATGTGTTACTGCTGGGGACAGACGTACATTGACTCTGCCTGAGTCTCTCTGTTCTGGGCTGGCCCGGGGCCTGGGCGCTGGGCACAGCCGAGGACACTGGACGGTCGGAAGAGCGAAGCGGCAGGGCAGTGGGTCTGGGTGGGACGCCCCACTCGCCCCTCTCCTCTCGGAGGGGCCTCGCAGAGGCGACACTCAGCTTCTCCCTAGTGCGAGGTGAGGCCCGTCCACTAAGGCTTCCCTTCCCCAGAACGTCTTCCAGAGCGTCCCTGGTACTTGCAAGTTCTGCCTGAGAGGTTCGCTCTCTTCCACTCAGAAACGCAAACTCCCGGTGAGAGTGGCGGTGTTGCCAGTGTCCACAGTTTCGCGACTCCATTTCTGGTCTGTCAGTGATGAGACAGTCTCATCAGCTGCTGCGGAACGGCCGAGGGAAGCCTGAAAGGCCTGCGCGGGCCGAGAACACGCAGCGCCCTGTTGGTAGTGGGGAGCCATTCTTCCTGATTTTGACCATCCTGACTCCAAAGCCGGTGTTTTTAACTCCATTATCCTCCTCTTTCTAGCAGATTCAGCCCCATAATGATATGCCTTTCATTTGTTTCAGTTCTGCCAAGGGAAGAGAATACTATTTATTCCCAGGGAAAGGACTGCAATCACCACAATATAAGGTATTTATTTGGCTTGGAACGTAGGATTCTAAATGCTGGAAGGGCAAAGCAGTTGGCAGATTCATCAGAGGTTTAAGGATAGGCACTTATCTCCAGTTTAACAGGATAGTTTATATCTTTAACATTCTCTGTAAGTAATCAATCCAGGAATCTGTAAACAGACACTTCTGAGGGACTTTTTTCCCTCAGATTAAGACACTTAATATACTTGATTCCTGCAGTATTTGGGAGTGGACTGGTGAATTCTTTGTTGCTAGTCTAAGTCCTCTGGTTCATCTCAGCAGATGCTTGAACTCCAGGGAGCGTTGGCCTTTGGACTCGGGGAGGTGGCCAACTGCTGCTTTGGGTGTCACTCTAAGCTTTGATCCTGGTGACTGGCTGACCTTGGTGATCTTAGGGGCAGTGGATATAGCTCATAGTGATAATAAGGACTCTGATTCTAGGGGTTTTTTCTTTTTCCTTTTAGCCAACAGATCCTGGAAGTTTATTCGATCTGATGTGTTTTAGTAATTTCATAAATAGCTCTTATGCCATAAAAAGTTGCCCAGTGTGATAAAACACACAAGATGTATTTGTTTCTCTTTGGTGAAAATCATGCCTATCGCTAGTATGTTTGATAATTGTTAACACTGAGATAGTATGGGTGTGTGGTATGGTGGTGATGCAACTTAGTCTTACGGCTACTTGTTAGAATGTGCAGAAGGGGACAGAGCTGGTATCATTGGCGGGGTGATGACTTGACCCTTCTTTCAACTAATCTCACTGGTAATTGTCTCTAGTCTTTAAGTAAACTGAGAACGGACCGTCCCTCAAACTGAGAACTTTGGGGGTAAGAAACAGGTCTGAGGGCTTGGAACCGCGGGGAAAAGGTGTTGGTATTACTCATGTAGCATGACCTGAGGTTGGGGGGGACCACTTGGGAGCCTGCAACCCAGACTGGAAGGTAGCTTCTGGGATGGATGGAGGTTGTCCTGCAACAGTGCCAACCTAGATCTACCTCAGGTAAGTAGTTAAGAGTAACTTTCAAGATTTCAGACCAAATGGGACACTTGTATTCAGTCAATGTATCCTATGCTTTAATGTTTTTGTTTTCCCTTAATTCTTAAATAAACATTTGTTCTGAAAAACTCTACTTTTGCCTCAACTGTACTAAGAAAAAGCATTTCCTGTACTTGCAGTAAAATAAAGCAGATATTCAAGAATCCTTTCACGATAGATGTGTATATCAAACCATCACAATGTACACTTGGAGCATCTTACAGTTTTCTCAGTTATACCTCAATAAAGCTGAAAAGGGTAAAGTGGCTGTTCATGTGGCCCCGAGGCCACTGTACCGCCTAGAACTCCAGGGTGTCTGACGCCAAGGTGCAGGGGGTGAAACCTGAGTTGTCTGCTCGTCTCCAGGCAGAGGGCCCCTTGGGAGCCTCCCCACTGCGTGACATGAGTGGCACAAGAGAGAGTCTGGTTTCAGCTGACATAGTTGGGGGCAGAATCCGGTTGCCTCCAGTGCTCCACTGATGCCCTGTGCGGAGCCCGGCACCCTTGCGGACCACAGACCACGGTGTTTAGGGAGAGGCCACCTGGGGCGGTACTGGCCTCTGAGGGAGCTGTTCCGCTCAACGTGCCCTCCCTGCCTCGCTCCCTGGGCGGGGGCGTGAGCACCAGCTGGTCGGCGTGGGGGCGCCAGCAAGCCTGCGGTGAGCAGAGACCTGGGGTGTGAGCAGGGAAGGCTGGCCGCCGCCTCCAGCATGCCTGAAGCACGGCAGGTTCTGCCGAGAAACACACCTTCCCGACGCACTGGATGGACGGCATAGTCCAGGCGCGACTAAGTGACCAGGGAACCCGCTTTCCTGCCACTCGGGTTTACAGGGTTCCTCACGAGAGGTAAACAGATGGGGACTGAGAGGTCTGTGCGTGGACAGGCATGGTAGAGTAGAGACCCCCTCAGGTACGCCGATTGTGCAGTCTAGCTTCCTCTGCAGAACTGAATTGAGACTGGGGTCGGAGTACCCACTACCTCCTGAGCTTCATCCACCTTTGCGATGGGGTGAACCCAACACTCCATCCCTGGAGCTCTGTAACTAGTGCACGAGGCTCTTTCAGACTTCTGTTCGCCTTTCAGAAACGATCTGAAAAGTGACCCATGTCTGAAGACTGTCAGGCATCAGCTCCACACGGAGGGCACCGCTCACCTTCCAGACAGCATCAGCCATGCCCTCCCAGGGCCGCACTGCCCCCTTACACGTCTGCGATGGCTGAAGAACCTCTGCTGATTTCTTAAATACCTGTCTTTTCTAGTGGTCCGCAGACTCTTGATGCCAAGGGCCACGTGTTATTATGGACTGTCCCTCTGTGCTCATATGGTGACTAAGTGCTGAATTAGATACTGATTGAAACAATAGCTAAGAAGATAATTAGACAGGAAAGGGTCCAAGTTGACTAGGGAGGTTCTGAGACCAGAGCAGGAGATGGAGTGAAGGTGAGCGAATGGGATACAAGGAGATAGAAGTTGGAACTTATCCACAACCCCTGCTCTCGCCCATAACTACAGAGGCATTCTAAAAATATTTCTTTTTATAATTACATTTGGAAGGTGGCTCTCAAGCCAGGTGCACCCCATTAACCCACATCCCTATTAATCTTCTAAATAAAAAGGATCTTGCTGCTGCCTGTACCTGGGATTGGTAAACAGCTGCCTAGACTAACCATTATCACTAGCTCGATGGAAGGATCTTCCTGGGGCCAGGAAGTGGGATTTTTAGAGGGCCCCAATGGCCAGGAGGTAGGCAGTCAAGACTCAAACAAGAAAAAGAGTTATCTGTAATAGTCAAAATCACGCTAATATGAATTAGGTGCTTCATCCAGGCATACATAGGGGTTGGAAAGGGGAGGAGGGCCCTCCAAACTTCTACGTCTGGGCACTCACCCGAGACTCTGGTCTGAGAAACACAATACAATGTCTGCCTGTGTAGTCGTCAGTGGACAGAGGCTGGGCTGGGCTCCAGGTGGAAGGGGCCTTCCTGCCCCTCAAGAGTCCCTGACCAGTGAGTTTTCCTCCACACTCTCTGACGGTGGTGGGGCTCCGAAGATCCTGGCAAGGAGCCCTCGGTTGGAGCGGGCCTGGTCCTGGGCGTTGGCCAAGCGAGCGCGTTCACGACCCCCCGGCCGAGCTGCCTTCCGGGCCCTCAGCTCCTGCTCGGTAGGACGCTGGACAAAGGCCCAGGAGCTGTCCGGGCGGGTGGAGTCCCTATCGGCGGCAAGGAAGCGCTGCCCACGCTCCACACTTCGAAGATAGAAGTCAGTCTCACGCTTGGCCTGGGCAACCTCGGCCCTCAGGCGCTGCCTGCGCACCTGGCGCTCAAAGGCAAGGTGCTCGCTGAGGTGGGACCAGGTGAATCGGTGCAGGTACTGCAGACAGGAAAACAAGAAACGATCTGAGCAGGGCAGGTCAGGCATGCAGAGAAAACAGGAGGGGGCAGGGCCAACAAGAGGTCACAGAGGTGCCTGGGCTGGCGTTGGGAAGGTGGGGTGACAGGTGCAGACAAGCCTAGCCCCTCACCTTCAAGTTCCACAGGTCGTAACGGAAGGGGCTGCGCCTGCGGGCGCCCATGGGCGTGTTGTGCAGACTGGCCGCCACACGCTTGGCTACCCGCTTGTCCCGGAACTCCACCCAGCCCTCGGTGTAGTCCTTGCTGTACTTGGACCGCTTTTTTCCTCCTGTGGCCGAGGCTGCTGCCGCCTTCTTCTTGCGTCTCACGAAACCGTCTGGCACCGAAGACAGAGAAGCAAGTGGTCAAGGAGACCGACGCACCACCCACTCACCGAGTTCCAACCCTGCCTGTGGCCAGGATTTTATCTCAAGGTCTTTTCTCCCCAGGAAGGGGAGAACTGCAAAGTCCACCCTTTCTCTCCATGTCTAACTCAGTCCTTTCTTCAATGTCAACTCCTGTCAAAACATAAACGGAGCCGCTTTAACATGGAGTCAGAGCTGCCATCCCAGAGAAAATGCCCTACGTTTCTTACACCTCAAACCTTTGGAATGTTAAACCAGCAAAATAACCTCTGGAATGGGCCTGAAGCAACACTGTGACCCCAAGAGCTGTTTGCAAAGATAACGAGCAAGGAGATATTATGACTGCTGGACTGAAGGCTACTGGATTGGAAATTAAAAACATCATGCAGCATCAGCATCACTGTTAGCTTTTCTGCAGCAGTAGCAATGCCTTCCATCTACTGACATAATTGTTCCCTTTCCCCTCTCCTAATCTGAACACCATTTGTCTCCTAATCAGAACTCTGTCTGGGCTTGTGCCTGAATCGATTCTTCCCAAATAATCATTCTTTGATCTCAAATTAATGTCAGTTGACCCTAACTTTTAAAGGTCTTTAAGTTTTCGGTTTACACTCCTTAATCAGCTTTGCCTTGAACATTCTATCTCAAACCCGCTCAGACCAACTCAAATTCCAAACAGTGCCGGAACGGGAGTTAGGGGAGGCTGACTGTATTCTGTCTCTTCACCTGCGCCGCGCTGACAAAAGTGATATTTCTTCAGTCTTGTGAAAAAAGCCAGAGATTTCTATTCCGGCTGTATTCATTTAACTGATAAATTCAGGTCAGCAAAAAAGGGTGCGAGTAAAATCCAAATCAGCTCTCTGAGAACAGGCCTACAGCGCTACAGCCCCACTGCGGCCCTAAGACACCTGCACACTACCGACCTGCCTGCCCCTCCGCGCCTGGGACCCCGCACTCACCCTCGGGCTGGAAAAAGACGCGCCCCACCTCGCCGTAGGCGCTGAGAAGGTTCCGTACGTGCAAAGGCCGAAAGCGGGGCGGGAGGTGGCCCAGGTACACAATGCCCGGCACCACCCGCTTCTTGGCGCCGCCGGCGGCTTCTTCGGATTCGTCCTGCTCCTCCTCCGCCTCTTGTTCCCGGTCTCCCCCTTCCAGAGGCTCCTTCTCTGACTCCTCTGCCTCCATGCTGCCGAAACGTGAAGCACGACAGCCGTAAAGCGCCGTGCCGTCAGACGCGCGCTCTGTGCGACAGCCTGCGGCTCGGGGGCGGGGCCGACGCGGGTGGGTGGAGACTGGGAGGAGGGGGCGGGACCAGGCCGCGCGCAGAGGGCGGAGGTAGGTCGCAGGTCAGCGGGAGGTTCAAACCCGAGCGCGGATCAGAGAGGCTCAGGAAAGCGGAAGGGGTCCCCAAGTGTAACGAGCGCTACAGCACACCTGGGACCTCCAAGAGGTGGCACGCGGCAGGTTTTCCGGGAGTTTTGGAAGTAGGGGAAGGTTTTTATGTAGTCTAGAACCAAAATAGCATTTTACACCAGGGACCCGGTTGTGACCTTTTAAATTTTATTTAAATTTCATTTTTTTACATGGTTTGAGTTTTGAAATTTTAATTTTTCAAATTCTAACTTAAAAAGTTTTGAATATTTTTAAATTTAGGTTTTGAAAAGGTAGTTTAACTTTGTAAACATAAGTTCAGAAATTTTCATTAGATTTTTTGAAATAATCAGTTGTGAACTTTAAAATATTTATTTTTAATTTGATTTTGTGAATGTCTTAAAATGTAAATATGTGCCATTTCTTTTATTATAAAAGATGATTTGGTGCCTATTACACATTTGCACTGATACATGATGCATTTTATATTTATATCAAAGATACTCAGACAACAGCTGGAGTGTTGCCTTGAGAGTAAGATGGGAGGGATCTAGTGCCCAATTGGATAAACATAAACAAGTAGGAGTAAATTTTAAATGTAGAATGTGCGAGAGTGTTTGTAAGATCGTTACATCTCTTAACTCGTTTAATTAAAGCAAACTTCCCATTTGCTTTGGATAAATATGGATTTGTGGTTCACACTTCCTGCTCTTGCCTTCCAGAGAAAGACCTTGATTCTCTGGCAGCCTCTACTTGGGTGGCTGGAATAATCCCTGGACTCAGACTGGCATCGTCTGCTTTGCAGTAGAGGGGTGGTGGGCCCTCTTTAGAAACCCTGAGTGTCTCCATTTCTGCCGTCAGACAATACATCAGTCCCACCTTCCACCATATTGCATTTGACCTTTTAGATGACCTCTGCTCTGTCTCTCCAAATCCTTTCCCGTACCCCTCTCTGACCTCATCTCTGACTGTCAATGCCAGTGGAGTGACCTTTTAAAAATACAAATCTAAATGGTTAACCACCATCAGGGATCAACTATAAGGCCTACCTCTTGCCCTCAGGCTAAACAAAAAAAGTCTGCAAATGTTTATCCCCAAAGAATAAAAATGTCCTTTCTCACAGGTGATGCACTCTTTCAATCCCAAGAAGTCCTACCCCCAAACAGAGGCAGAACCACCAATTTGGTTCCTTTTACTTCATTTTGGCATAATCTGTTTTTTCAGACTCAAGTCCCTTTATATGAAAAAAAAGGAGTTTTGTATTGTTAAACTGCCATCAGTGGCTAATAAAGTAAACAAACCTGTTGAGATGGAGCAGTGCTTTACAGGCAAAGACAAAGGTGGATAGTGAAAAAATGTCACTAAATCAAAAAAATTAGCTCTTCCCGGAGCAGCCATCTAATCCTTCGCCCAACCCTTACTCCAGATGCGCCCCATCCTCCTCTGCTCATCCAGATCCCCCCCCAGCTGGCCCTCACCTCCTACTTACTCCTTTTCCCTATGTCGTTTAGTGCTTTCTGATGTATTACATGATTCACCTTTTAAGTTTATGGCATCTTTTTCATTCTGAAAACAACTGACTCAAGGACAAGGATCTTCATGTAACATTAACTTAGGTATGTCCCTAGATGGGTCCTTCTTTGTGGGGACACCCAGTTACCGTTTATTGAGTGAATAAGTCAAATTCTTAAATTGAGACATCATCCCAATAGAAGCACAGGCATGAATTAAATTTGATGGAAGGAGAAGGAAAAGGTACTGACCAATACTGGTTCCCAGGTAAAGGTGAATTGGCATCGGGACTCGGCAGCCAGGTATATGCTGAAGAAGGCATGGCCAGGTCCAACACGGCACAGCACGTTCCTAGGACCATAAGTGAAGTGTCTGAGATGCCGGCAACACGAGGAGACGCCGCCTTATTGTCTTGTGTAGATCGCTGTGACCCACCCCAGGAGCTGTTTGCTCTCTTACGGCCACACTGGACTGTTAAAGGCGCTGTGTGCAAGGCGCACCATGACCACGCGGTGGCGCTCCCGGACCATCCCCCTTTTTCCTTGCGTCCTGCCTGACTGCCACCACCCTCCCTGGAGGTAAACTAACTGATCCCAGTTGGCACTGCCTCTCAGCGCTGATCTAATGACTCGTACTTGGAGGCTGAATCCCCCGACTGGGGCTTGCAAAGTCTGGTCTTGTAAAGTGTCAAGGCCAAGTATGTCCTCTGGGTTGGGGGACACGAAGGCCTCACGCTGAGGGGCGGGGAGCACCCAACTTGCAGAAGGAGTCTTGGCCGTTAGAGTCTGGCCTCCACAGCTGTGTGGAGCACTGAGAAGGGCAGAGAATTTGTGCGGATGACCGCGTAGTAATCAGGGCGCGTTCAGCGCCGGTGTGAGCCAAAGCAGCTGCCCTCCGTTTATTTCAGGGCAGCTAATGAGAGGTGAGTTCCACATGAGGCCCCTGGTTGCCCCTGTGGCCCTCACCGGAGGACGATCTTGACCTTCATCCTATTCTGGAGCGAGACTGTCCATGATCCCACCAGCCTTGCTCGCGGCCAGGTGGTGCCACGTTTGCTCTCTGGTACCCTCGCACACCTCTCTCTGCTCTGCACCGCCCGCCCCGCTTCCGTTTCCTCTGAGGTCCAAGTCTTCCCCGCAGCTCGGACATGGCAGACAGTCATGGGATAAGTATGTGCCTGCCGCCAGGCACCGGAGATTACTCCACGTGGTCAGCCAGGTCGGGACAGTGGAATGTTCTCCAGACCCGGCACGTGGGAGGCAGGGGAGGCTGTGAATGGAAAAGTACAGCTGTTTACAAATTCTTCGCCCTTAGATAAACCTCCAAGGGAAAATTCATAGCAACCATGAAATGCTGCATTCGAATACTCTCTTGATTTTACTTTTAGTTCAATTGAAAGACAAAGTGAGGTTCGTTCCTCCATGCTGATCAAAGCTGACTTGCAGGCGGTGGTGGGGTGAATGTTCCCGCTACAGTGAACGTTTCTGTGCAGTGCGCCTCCTTCTCTTTCCCTCAAACTGCTTAAAGCAAACTTCTCTGCCCTTTTGACTGCCAATATTTTATCATCTTTACGTAGATGCCTGGGACAATGAATCGCTGGATAAACACCAAGACCCTGTGGGGGTTCAGAATGAGTCCCCCAAGGTTTGCCTCTGTGCTGTATGGATCCTTTTGACCTAAAGACACCTTTAACCTCAGGTTCAAGAGAAACTTCTGCCCTTCCCTTATTTACTAGGAGGAACTGGAATTAGGGGCCTTGAGGGTAACAAGATTATGGGAGATGACCTTCTGGCCCACCTGTAGGGCAGGAGAAGCTCCTGTTTACTGAGAGTCTCTTCTAATCACGACTCTGAGGCCCCCAGAGCACCTGACATCACCCGGCTCATGCTCCCTTTCCACCTCTCTACCTCCCCTGCTTGTGGGGGTCTCTGGCTCTCTCAAGTGCCAGATTCCAGTACGTCCGCAGGTATAAAATTGGCTCATTTTCTCTTGCTCATCTGCCTCCTGTCTGTCTGATATGGTTTCCAGGCAGGAAAACCAATAGGGAGGTGGAAACTGTATTCCTCCCCTACGACAATTTCCTACCCCAAACATGGTCTTGACTAACAAGAGAAACAGTGGCCCAGTCTGACTGTGTCTCACACCACAGGCTGGGGAGAGGGGCCGCCCAAATTACCTGGGCGTTGCTGAATGTGCGTGGGGGGAGGGAGGAAGCGGATTCTGTCCCCTTTCCCATCCTGACACAGGCCTCCTCTAAGTGAGGCAAAGGTGCAATGGCCCAGTAACGAGAAAGTATCTTAAGACCGAAAAACGATGCAAGCAACTCTGGAGCTTATAGTAGAATTTATTATGGGGTTATTTACTCACAGGATGTAGGGTCGGAGAAGACAGACTCCTCAGCAGTCTGCACAGATAGTCGCTAACAGACCCGTTACAGCAGTGGTCCCTAACGCCGGGCCGCGGACCGGTACCGGTACCGGTATCGGTCCGTGGCCTGTTAGGAACTGGGCCACACAGCAGGAGATGAACGGGGATTTGCAAGTACTGGGAAGGCCCCAGCAATGAGCCTCATTGCTTGAGAAACGTGCTTTTCCCTCCTGGATGTACCTGCGCTTTCTTCCAGTTTCCTGTTTCCGCGGGTGCGTTCCCGCGTAAATAAACTCGAACCCGTTTTCTAAGTCGTCTGTTTCCGCGGACTCCAAGCTCCGGGCCACCTGCGCTCCGCGGACTTCTCCAGACAGGACCGGGCTCCGTGGAGCAGCTTACAGGTGGCGCGGTTGGATCACCATTGGTCCACAGTCCCGCTCTTTGTCCTATTTGCTGATAAGGCGACTGCAAACTGCATCCCAAAACGCGGAGTTATGTCCAGTCGTTAAGGTGGCGGAGGAAGGGACAGTCTCCTACAGGGGCGGGGAATTAGCTCAAATGGTAGAGCGCTCGCTTAGCATGCGAGAGGTAGCGGGATCGATGCCCGCATTCTCCAACTTCCCTTTTCTTTCTTTCATTTTTTAAATGAACGTCTTCCCTTTGGTCTCTATTCCTATTCTTTGATAAATACTTTGCTAAAACGTTCTCAATTAACACCGAGGGCCCATCTTATAACAGGGATGGCCATGCGGTCATGATTCACGCACTGGGGGTCACATCATCTTCAGTCGGGAACAGGGTAGGCGAGGCTGAACCTTGGGGTTTCTCTCACGCTTTGCAGGTTTCAGTAACAGCTGTGAAGCATGGGGAGGGATGCGCAGATGTTGCCAGGCACAAAATCCTCAGACAACGCTGCCTTCGATCTATTATCTTCGTAGCTGAGGACTCTAAAATTGACATTCGGGATCACGTTTCTGAGACAGGGCAGAAGTGGGATGGAGGATGTATTTCATGAGATCGGCACCAAAGGAGCAAATGCTTTCCATTATTAAGAGAGCTCCACCTTTTAATCCCCAGCGCACGTAGGAAATGGTATCCGTTTTCCCCTTGCTTATTAGTTTTCCATCTAAAGTGTTTCTTCTCTTGCATGCTCCTCAGAGCCTTGCGGCACATTAAAATCACCTGTCCCCTGATTTAGCTCTCCACGCGGGGGGCCCAGCTGCGAAGAGGCCGGAGCAGCGGCAGCTCTGCCACCCAACTTTTCTCAGCCGGGTGGAGAACCACCGTTACTTAATGAAAGGGGACGGGGCTGGTGCGGAGGACCTTGGTCGCCCACCGCGGGGCGCTGAGGGTCACCTGGAAAATCCTTCCGGCGACGCCGGACGCGGCCCGGCAGGGGGCGCGCGTGCCCCACCAGTCCCGGCCCAGCGCGTGCGCTCGGCCCGCCTCCCCCGGCTCGCGTCCTCGGCCGGTGGACCTCGATCCCGCCGGGTGGGCCGCCCAGATCCGCCCCGATCCGCCCCGATCCTCCAGGATCCGCCCGGCCCGGTCCGGGCCCCGGACCTGTCTGCGGCGCCGGCTCTGAGTGCACCGTGGGGCTGAAGCCCGGTCGCGCGTAGCAGTCGTGGTTATGGAGAATAATGATTAAAGACCGGATTCGCTGCACGATGCGGAGAGTCTTAAATAGACGCCAATCCAGGACGTACAGGACTGGGATGGACGTTTTTAAGGTGGAGTTGAAAAAAGGACTCAAAAAGGCAAGTTCCTTCGAGCCGGATTCGAACCAGCGACCTAAGGATGCCTGGGACCTTCCGCTACAGTCCTCCGCTCTACCAACTGAGCTATCGAAGGAAGCACGGATGCGCTTTCTGCCAAGGTCGCCTGCGTCCGTGCTGTTGACAGGTCGGCCATGCCACCGCCGCTTTCTCTGTAATCTAGAACCCTTTCGGAACCGACCCTCAAAGGCCCACTGCCCCGGGCCGAAGAGGAAACGCGAGCACCCACTGGTTTGCAAAAAGGAAACTACAGTGATAGGGTGAGGCAGACAGCAAATCATAGCAGACTAGGTATGTTCGAATTTAGCTTGAATAAGATGTGAAATTAGCCCTTCTTAAGGGTCACCGCGGCACGGGAACGCCGTCGGGTCCTGGGCCGGGGGCCTGCCTGCAAAGCGAGTCTCAGAAGGTGTGCTCTGCTTTAGATGACAGGATAAGGTGGCCTGTTCAGCCTGGGCTGTTCAGCCTGGAATGTACAGCTTTGTCTTCCTCTTCCTGCTCTGGAGTTGTCACTGGCTCACGACCCCAGGCTGACTTGCGGACCTCTCTGCTGGAAACCGCCTGGCCAGGATGCTGCCGGGAGCTGAAAAGAATCACGTGGCTGAAGCTTACCTAAGAACTGACCAACACGGCCCACGACCCCGGCGCCTTGCTCAGGAGGACTTGTGACTTTTGCTCTAAAGCCCCTTGTCTGTGAAGCATCGGAGAGTGCGGGGTTTTCCCCCGCAAGCTCTGCTGTGGAGCGCTGGACAATAAAAGCCACTTTTTTGTCACTGCAGCCCGGTGTCAGCATCCCCGGCCACTTTCAGCGCGACTGGGCCACTCTTTGCTCGGTTACAGAGGCACAAGGAACTGATTAGCACCGAGCAATGAGCTCCGTTTTCTGTGATGACTCCGCATATCGACAGGGTGTGAAGTACTTTAATCTGCGATTTTAACGGGGTAATTAACTAAAGAGGAGGAGAAGGAGGGAGAACATAAGCATAGCGTTGAACTTCAAAACCACACTAAATGTTTCCTGATTGACATTAGCTCCTGCAGATAAACCATACTGTCACACTGATTCTAATCTCAGTAAAAATCGTCGAGGGGGTGCTAAAACGATATTTTGAAAATTATCTAAAATAACACAGAAAGTAATGGCATTCAAATACTGGTTAATTTTGCAAATGAAAGCTGCTTTTCGATGACCGAAGCTCAAAATGGCTATTTCTGTCTTGTTAATGAAATCCATCGGAGATTATCTGATCACAGACCAGAGAAACAAAACAACAGGCGGGAGAAACGCGTTCCTGCAAGAGGGAATGACGTTCACCCGATCACCGGACCCCATCACCGGTGCTTCAGGAGTGCCCGGGTCTAAACTCCCTCGTTCACAGAGGTGAGGGACCTTTGTTTTGGAGCCTAAGGAGGTAGGAATCAAGTTGATGAAAATGTCTGGGAAAGTAAGTTAAAAAGGATGCGCCCAACGTGGGGCTCGAACCCACGACCCTGAGATTAAGAGTCTCATGCTCTACCGACTGAGCTAGCCGGGCGTTCGGGACACCCCTTTCTCAAATGACCTATGAGATCTTCATCCTTCTTCTTGGCCCCGCCTGAAAAGATGGGATTTTTTATTTTATCTGATCGCTTATTTTCATTTTATAGGTAAGACGACATGGAACTTAAAGAACGGAAACATTCTCGGAAATTATTAGCACGGATGCCACCCACTCGACTACATTTTCCCTCTTCTCCCCTATTCTCAGCAACCCGTAGTGGAGACGACAAAATGTTTCCGGGACCCCAGAGTCGGAATCTCCGAATGCTATGAGTCACCCCAGCTCTGGCACTCTCAGCGCTCCAGACGGGGCTGCCAACGTGGCTCCGCTCACAGTCCCGGGGACTCGGGTCCTGGATCCCAGACGCTACACACCGCGCCTTCTCTGCAGCCCATGGAGACGTCCCTCTCCTGCGTCCCTCGCTGTCAACGCTCGGCCCTCCTGCCGCCCTGTGCGCACGGGCCCTTACGAAAATCTCTGCGGCTTTCTCCCTCCTTTCCAGGCTCCTGCTGCTGGTCTGTTGTCCTGCACTTTCTAGGCCGACACACACAGGCAAGGGGGGAATGTTGCCATTTCATATTCATATAAAATACCTGACAACCGCGGGAATAGAGGATCCAGCGCCTTCTGCATGTTTTGTTCACTACCGACCCCAAAGCGTATTGGAGATAACGGATGCTCAACAGAGACCCGCTTAATGGGTGCGCTGCGGTCCGCCCCATGGGGAGACGGAATCCGCCCCCTCAGCAGGAAGCAGAGCCCCTCTCCTGAACGCGGGGGAATGAATGAATGCTCAACGCTCCCCTCACAGGAACTGACGCATGCGAAGGGTTTCAACGCCCTCGACTCTAGAGTGCGGAGTTCTGATTTTTCTAAGTCATCCATGTCTCCGATGTGGCGAGTGAATGATGGATGACCTTGAACTGAGATGTGACCATCGTCTGTCTTTAGAATCGCAGCCGTGGGGCGGAACTTCAGGAAGAAGCGGTAACATTCGAAGGAAAATTGAATGCCAGCCTCTGGAAGTCCCCAAGTCCCGTGCTGGGATGCAGTGCAGCTGCAGCCTACACACTTCTTCAGTTAGGAACAGCGGCTTAGTTTCATCGCATGGCGGCTGTCCCAGCTGCCGCAGTGTGAGGGGTTAAATGCTTCGCTACGGCAACAAAACGCGGGCTCGTCCGGGATTTGAACCCGGGACCTCTCGCACCCTAAGCGAGAATCATACCCCTAGACCAACGAGCCGCCGCGCACTGCCGCTGCCGCGGCCGAATCCACAGCGGGCGAATGTCCCTGCCTGGCGGCTTCGTCGCGGTCGATGTGCGCGACTGCGAGCGCTGTCCTCCTCTCCCCAGCCTGTCCCCGTCCCTCTTCTCCCCTCCTCCGTTCCTATCTCGAAAACCGGGTCACCGTGGCTCTCAGAGGGTCCCGGGTTCTCCCGCGGCCCAGCCCGGTGAGGACGTACGAAGCCTCGGTGGGCCGCTGGGCCATCGTGGCGGAAACCCCCGCGTCTGTCCCGTAGGCTGCGGTGCGACAAAGTCCCGAGGAACCGTGCAGCCGCCAGCGCGGGGTGACCCGGCCCCGCGCGGCCCCCAAGCCCGCTTGGAGCTCTCTGTCGATCTCCGCAGGCGAGAAGTCGCCGCAGACGGGAGGCCGTGAGGCGGTGACCGAGGACGGAGCGGGGCGCGGGACGTCCGTGCGGTGGGCGACACGGCCGAACAGGGGGACGGGGCGGCGACAGCGGGCTCGGCCTCCTCGCCGGAGGAGTCTCGGGAAGAGGACCGCGCCTCCCTCGGGCCCGGCCGCCCCGGGGCGTGAGCGGTGGCCCCCGCGGAGCGCCGGGGACAGTCCCGCCGGCTCCCACGGCCCCGCTTCGGCCCCTCAGGACGTGGCTGCTGCAGACCGCTCGCAGGCCGGTGGCAGCCCGCCACCACGCTGCTGCCACCTCCCCCGACGGACGCAGGAGCTGCCGAAGGCCCTGCGCGTCGCCTGCGGCCGCAGGGAAACGCCGCCCGCGGCGATAAGGGCTCCCTCCGCGGAGAGCGCCCGCGCGGGCGCGACAGGCGTGTCGTCGGAGAGTCCCGGACGCGTTTCCTTCGCTCCGCAGGAGCCGCCCGGGCACACACTCTGAGCCTCGTCGCAGCAATAAAAAAAGCAGCTGCTGGCCCGTACGGGGATCGAACCCGCGACCTTGGCGTTATTAGCACCACGCTCTAACCGACTGAGCTAACCGGCCGCGCGCAGACGCCGCGCCTCGGGCTTCGCCGAAGGAACGTCCGTTTTGACCGAGCTTCTCGCTGGTCGCCCGCCCGGTGCTGCTCCCGGGCCCCGCCGAGCTGCCGCGCGCCCACCGGGCCTCTCCCTCTCCCAGCATCGCTCCTGGGTTTCCGTGCAATGACGCAGCGACGGGGGCCCATTCTGTGTTCCCAGGCTAAGATCACTTCTGGCCTGAGGGCCAGCGGGACACTACGGATGTCCGTTAATGAAAAGGGTCCCGAGCAACTCCCCAGGATGCTCCTCGTCGACCTCTTCATTGCGTGCGCTTTTCTGTTCCTGACGTCATTCTTTTCGCTTAAAGATATACCCAAGTACCTTAATCATGCTTTTCTCTCCGCAAACACGAGTCTATACGCAGTGGCTAAAAGGAAGGTGTAGCATGTTATTGAAGAGGAGAATGCGGCGTGTGACGATTGCACATTTTAAACATAGAACTTCTCTGCGTATGTGAAAAAGCACCTGGAGATGCCGGGGATCGAACCCGGGGCCTCATACATGCGAAGCATGCGCTCTACCACTGAGCTACATCCCCTGACTTAGCCTAGTCTTGTTCCTCATTCTTCCCAACTCTTTTAATGCGACCTTTTTCCCAGCTGGGCGAATCATTCTGGGATCTTGGAAATGCTAGAGTTAAATTCTCCTTCAATCATTCAGGAAAACCTTAAAGTGATTGATGAGACAACATTCATCGGTATTCCAAGTGGAGGAAGCCTTGCAGCCATCGGACCCTTGTCATCGTTTAACCTAGACACTGAAGGTTAGAGCTGAGCACCTGAAAATCTGACCAGGAAAAGGAGAGTAGGACTCTCCTTTAGAAGCCTACCTCTTTTTTCTTTCCGCAAAAGACAACTGAGGCCTGGCACAAAATCAAACCGCCCCCTCTGTCCCTCGATCCATATGTAGGTGTCCAAAGTGTCGCGTGGAAAGTATCTCAATTAACCCATTAAAGCACAGCGTCGCATCGCTTCCTTTTGTAAGTGATCTGTTGGGGCCCTAATGTAGAATATTTGAGCTGTTTCTCCGGGAAGCTTGGGAAATGAAGGCCAGCATTCTTGGCTGTAGTTCTTGACTATTATGAATTCTGTATAGTCTAGTATGTATCTATGTACAATGTCTATACATATATTACAGCTTGTATCTAGAAATACATATATAAAGATAAAGTTTGGGGGGGACATTATAATTAATGTAATGAAGTTGACCCGGATCTTAAAACCCTCGTTGTGGCTGGGTTTCTATGCTTATTAGGGTGTTACCAATCATTTTCTGAATGACCAGTTCTGAAGGGACATTACAGATAAAACTTCTAGAAATCGTTGAAGTATAGAGTTAAATTGACCATAGTTGGCATGGTAGATATAAAAAAGCGTGAGCCCGGATAGCTCAGTCGGCAGAGCATCAGACTTTTAATCTGAGGGTCCAGGGTTCAAGTCCCTGTTCGGGCGTCGTGCTTTTGCTTTCCCATTCTCGTAACTTTTATCCCAATGGTTAACAGCAAAGAAGGTATTCCCAAATCACAGGCTGATTTCTCTAAAATATGAGCGTGAATTCTGAGCACGGCATAGATATAACAAACTAGGACCAGTTAGGAAAACGGAAGGGCGTTATAGTATGGTGTCTATAAGTCACAGCACACAACATCTAGAGCACGAGTAAAAGTTTCATCAATAATCACCAGTTATCAAAGGTGAAACTCGTTCTCGAAAAGCAACAAAAGCGCGAAACTGCTCCCTCTTCCCTACATCAGCGTGTACCTTTCTGATCACCTCTGGGGATGCCCACGTTAAATGCACAGGGGTGGTGCGGCTGGCACTCTGAACTCGTGGCCTAATGGCAGTGGCTACTCATGCATGGCCTAGTGGCGGTGGCTTCCAAACTTTTTATGGCCAGAAGTCAAAATTACTATATTACAAATTATTTTATTTGTTTGGTGACTAGTGCCTAGTATAATCGGTTTTCTTTGTTACCTGTTTTTCTTTTCTTTTTTCTTTTCAAAATATAATCTCGAGAAAGGATCCATGGCCTCCATCGTAAGGAGGACACAGGGCTGGCTCTCAGGCACTGAAAAGGTTAAGCAGCCCAGTCCTCTGCCGCCCAAACTTCACTAAAAGGAACCTGGAGTCAGAGCCCAGGACCCGAGGACCAGGCAAGGTCTGCGAGGGGACCGAGGAGCAATCCATGGAAAGAACTTCACAGGCGCCGCCTCCCCACTGCCTGGCAACCAGGACGCATTCGAGGACCGCTGGGCGGGAGGGGCAGCGAGAAGGCGGCCCTCCCGGAGGCCTAGAAGGGACCGGAACCGCGTCCACGCGGAGCGGCGGGGGGCGGGGCATCAGGGGGCGGGGCATCAGGGGCTCGCCTGGCGGCGTCCCCCCGCACTTCCGGTAGCGCTTCCATCCGTGGTTTGCTTGACGTGGGAGAAGAAGTTGGAGGGTTTTGGGGAAGGAATGACGTGTTTGCGAGGATCGCTGTAGAGACCCGAACGAAGAGGGACGAGGGCGGCTACGGGGAAAGAACTGCCTCTCCCTCTTCCTTCTACTTCTTCCGGGACCAATGCCTCAGTTTCGACAGAAGTTTGAGTATTGAGAACTGGATCAGTCGGGCTGTTTCATGTCAGACACCCAAATTCTCAAAATGTTTGTAAACCAAGATGTTAATTTACGAATTTACAGAGAGGCGTGTAAGTGCCGAATGGATCAGAAAAGTGGGCAAGGAGGTGTAAAGGCTAACTTACGGTTTCCTGGTTTGCCTTTCCCCACTTCGGGAACATTTCGGTCTAAAAGATTGGCACCTCGCTTTATGTTGCTGGAGATACACTACACTGAATTCTACATGCCCACTTTCCCCCTGGAATTTATTGTTCTTTCATAAATACCCTTCTTCATTGGAAATTACAACTGACAAGCTTATTGAATATTATCACTTGAGTTTGATAGTTTCCTACTGGCATCTTGGGAAATTCTTTACGCGAATGCCGTCAAAACTCTAATGGCATCCCATCACCTTCAGAGATGTAATTTTTATTACAGCCTAGGGAGCTGTTCACTTTCGGCCCCTGGCCATCTCTGCAATCGTATCAGCTATCGCTCTTCCCCTCACTCCAATTCAGTCACTCTGCCTCCGAGTTCTTCCTCAGCATGCCAAACACATTTCGGCTTCATCTGTGCATTTGCCATCCCCTCTGCTGGATGCTTTCCCCTCATAGTCACCTCTCTTGTTCATCTGCTTCATTAAGTGTCCTGCTAAAATGTCAGCTCATTAGAAAGGGCTTCCCTAACCACCCAATTTACCAGTACCCACTTAGACTTGTTTACATAAGGCCCCTTGTCACATAAATTTGTGCATTTTCTACTTCAACCCACCCCCGCTAGAATATAAGCTTGGTGAAGGCAGAGACTTCGTTTTGTTCGCTGCCGTACACCCTCCCCACTCACTGGGCTGCTGGACAATGCCTAGCATTAGAAAAAAAGAAAAAATAATAAGAACCGTGAAGAAATAAAATTGTTTATATATGTAGAATCTATGGTTGTCTATGTAGAAAACCCAAAAGAATATACTGATATAAGAATGAGTTTAGCAAGGTTGCTGGATATAAAAATCAACTTTAGCTAAAAACAGAAAATGTACATAAAAATATGCCATATCTAATAGCATCAAAAAGTACAAAGCCCCTAGGAAATATTAACGAAAGGAGATATTTATGGAGAAAATTATAAAATTTTATTGAAAGACATTTAAAAATCCTAAATAAATGGAGCTATACCATGTTCACAGATTGACTCAACATTGTAATTTACTAATTCAATACAAATCCAATAAAAATTCCAACACATTTTGTTTTGTTTGATTTAGAATTTGTCGGTCTCATTTTAGAAGTTGCATGGCAGTGCAAATGGCTAAGAATAGCCAAGACACTCCCGAGGAAGAAAAATTAGGTGGAGGTGTTGGAGGTGGCGGCTGGACTTGTCCAGAGATAACGAGACCATTTTCCAAAGTTGTAGTGCTCAGGATTATATGGCACTGCCACAAGGTTAGACAAATTGACCAGTGAGTCAGAATAGGAACCATTAACAGGCACAGAGAAACCTGATCTGTGAGGAAAGAATGAACTTTTCAGAAAATGGTGCTGGAACACCACTTATTCATATGGAAAAAATATTACATTGAACGTCTATCTCACACTATTCACAAAAATCAGTTCAGAGAAGACTAAAGATAAATGTGAAGGCAAAACTATACAACTTATACAAGGCAATAAAAAATATCTTTAGGAGTCTGGCCAGGAAATGATTCCCTCTACCAATTTGTATTGAGTTTTATACGATGTTTTTCAAAAGCAGTTACTTTCAGCAGGATATGGGTAACAATTCATAAATTTTTACTACTTTCAAACTCCCCTCCTCAAGAAGTCAATGAAGTCTTTCTGCTGCTTTGAACAGGAAAAGTTCTCAGAAGGGGCAGATGTTTTGTATGAGGCATGTAAGAGCTTTTCACAGGTCGGCTCTGATATGGATTCTCAATGGGATGATCCACAAATTACAGAAAGAAATCTTGGCTCTTTTGAGCAACACCATTTCGACATTATCACCAGAAAGCCTGAGTACTGTTATCCAACACAGCTGATTTTAGGGGTGCCAAGGCCACATCATGACTCTCAGTTTCAGGAAGTCGTGTATATGCTGATGGCATAAGGAGAAGACGTGAGTTTTGCTTCCCCATACTGTAAGGCTTCTGAGCCAAAGTGGCTGACGTGTGAATGAAACCAAGAAGAACCTTCAAAACCCAGGAGAGAAAAATCCTATTTTACCCTATTTCGATCCAGCTCCTGGGACAGTCTGTTAGTGGCATTTGCTCCTTCCACAAAAGAGAACAACAAAGTGCCCTGTGTGCTAACACCATAACTTAAAACAAAAATTCCTACATAAAAAAATTGATTAAAAAATAGTATTTCAAACACTAGAGTCATGAGAAGTATGGAGCTACAAAAAGTCCACTTCACTTGGCATCCCCAGTGCCTTCTGCTTTCTGTGACTGGGCTGAGGTGGCGTCTCGACTTTTCACAGGGTTGTTCCCCTCCTTGCCACCATCTGCTTTCCCCTTCCTCCCTTTGGGCGGCTTCTCCCCCTTCTTTGCCGTTTTAGGCCTGGGCTCTGGCTTTGGAGGGGCAGGCTTAGCAGACAGCCGTGCCGATCTCCTCTGCGGCTCACCCTTCACCTTCACTTTGTCACCTTTGGCATCTCCTTTTGCCTTTCTCTTGGGCATGGTGGCAGCAGTGCGTGGCGGGCGGCTTTGCCAGTCCAGGGTGTTCTTCTGTCTTCCTCACACTGCTCCTAGCAAGATCTTTTAAATAAGAACAAAGAGTGTAAACTACAAAGGGAATGATTGACAAATTTAACTATGTTAAAACTCAGAGTTGACTATGTTTAAATTAATAATTTGCATATAGCAAAAAGTTAGCATAAAATGTAAAAAGATAAGTTACGAGCTGGGCAAAGATAGTCATACCACAGATAACTGACAAAGGATTAGAATCCAGAATATATTAAGAATTTCTACAGATCCACGAGAAAAGGACAAAATGAAAACTCAAGAACAATGGGCAAAAGCATTAACAAGCACTTCTTAGAAGAAGCATGAGTGATGGTGAATAAGCACATAAAAATATGCTCCACCTCATTAGTAATAAGGGCAATGCATACTGAAATCACAGAATATAATATTTCCCACCCACCGAATGGGTGAAAACTCAAACTGGAAGAAAAATAAAACTATTATCTTGTTTATAAATTGATCCAGAATGTTGGGTTTGTTTTTGTTTGGTTGGTCTTGTTTTTCGTTTGTTTTGTTTTTTCCTGACCTCATCATCTAGATTTGTGGGCAAACAGTCTTTTTTGAGAAAACTGAGATTTGATTTTTATGCTCCTTGGTTAACAAAAGCAACCACCTGTAAGTAGTGCTAAGACATCAAATTATCATTTTTCTCCCCGTATTTTCAATTTGATGAGAATTTCTGGTAAGTTTGCATTTTCCTTCCCTCTTGTGGCACAGATGGAGAGATGAGGTCAGTATAAAGAACAAGGAGAGCCCGCAGGGGGAATGTGCCTTGGGACAGTCATTGTTTCCTCTGTAACTTGTGAGGGCCTCTGGGGACAGGGGTTAAGATCGAAGAGAAACAGTTCTTTCTCACATTTAACACCCTTCACTAAAAAGCGAGTGTGAAATTTGCTGGGCCCTGCTGTGCTCCTCCCTTGCCTCTAAGTGTTCTGAATACTGAGGGGCCAAGAGTCCCCACTGCCACCAAACACACTCCAGTGCTACTCATCCAAGGAGACCCCGCCCGCTCTCTCCCCACCCATCCTTCCCTAGACTTCACGCAAATTTATCCCTAATTTTAGTCCTTTTGCTCTCTCCCAAATATACCACTAAAGAAATATTTGAACAATTCTTTGAGAACAAAAGTATTTTTTTAAATTTATATTTGTACAAAATAAAAAGGGGAATTTTTGAAGAAAAGAATTAGAAGGATGCCAGCAATCACAAGGTCCAGCTTTGGGTGTGATCACGCTGCGTCTGGAAAGGGACAGGGAGGACAGTTGTTCTCACGCATCCTGAGAGTTTACGGCGAGTGAATCACTTGGTCTAGAACTAGGGTGACTTGGTTTATGTCTGTTGCCCTAGTGGGATTATTAATAATGCTCCCTTTCACTCCCGAAGCTTGCCAGCCTAGGCGAGAAATGATAAGGTCACTGTAAATACTCCGCATATATTTTGAGGAAACCAAAGGGTGAATTTTTGTGCTAGGACGCACTTCCCTTAAGAATGGGCAAGCCATGCCACCGCCCTTCCCTCCAGCTCCAAAATGTGCTTCCCAGCCCACGTCCAGGTGTGGGAGTGCTCACCGGGTTCCCGGACTTAGGTCCCCTCAGTCCATCCCAACAGGGGGCCATGGTTATCGTGTGTTAAAGGCCAAAACACGGCAGGCGACAATAAAGATAAGTTCAGGGAAAACGGGCCTCTGGCTGGATACTGTTTCTGAGTATGTGGGAGGAAGTATATGGAAACTCTCTGTACTTTCTGCTTAAGCTTTCTGTAAACATAAAACTGCTCAAAAGAATAAAGTTTATCGATGTAAAAAAAAAAAAACTGAAGCATTAAAAAAAGAAATAATTTGTTAAGTAATAAAATATAGACATCACAGAATTACAAATATCCCATCATGCATGTGAAAAATTATTAACTGGCAGGTAAACCTTTTAAGTAATTTTAAAACTTCGGGAAGTACAGAGATGGGATTTATGATGGTATCACCAAGGCAAGAAATTATCAAGACAGATAGTGAGGTTATTTTCCCAAGACATGGCAACAATTTTAAAGTTTTAGGAAGCTAACAATTCCCCTTTGTTTAAATAACACTTCCAAGGACAAAATTTTAGTAACAGAGAACAGAACAAGTTAGTGAAACTTTTGAATTGCTTATCTTCATATTGTAACGAACTGGACTGAAATTCTTGTGAAATTTCTCAACTTAAGTCTTTACTTAAGATCACTTGTTTTATAATGTGAAACATCTATACCGTCCTTTTCTTAAAATCCTTTTGTTATCTATAAAGACTTGCGTTGTTTTATTAGAAAAAGACCCATGAAGGTTAAGTAACTGGCAGAAATACTTTTTTTAAAAAAAGACTAATAGTGAAATTAAAGCAAATAATGTACCTTTACAGTAAAAATATGCAAATAATAAGTTGAGATGCGGGTGTCTTAAAATCTTCTGTGAAGTTGATGTCTGGGAATTCCCCCAAATGGTGTCCATAACGTACATAAATGGGCTGCATTTGTGTCCCCACCCCAAAGGCATAGGTTGGCGTCCTCACCTCCGGTACCTCAGAATGTGATGTATTTGAAATAGGGCTTTTAAAGGGGTGATTGAGGTAAAGTGAGGTCATATGGATGGGTTCTAATCCAATATGACTGGTGTCCTTATAAGAAGCAGAGATTAGGACATGGACACAGACACATACAAAGGGACAGCCATGTGAGAACACAGCAAGAAGGTGGTCGGTCATCTGCAAGCCCGGGAGAGAGGTGTCAGAAGAAACCAACCCGGCCGACACCTTGATCTAGGACTTTCAACTTCCAGAACTGTGAGAAAATAAATTCCTGTTGTTTAAGACACGCAGTCTGTGGCGTTATGTCCTGGCAGCCCCAGCTGACTAGTTTAGGGGGAAGAGTGTCAAGCTCTTAGTGCCCTAAAATCCATCTTGGATTCAATTGATTTTGAGGTTTCGCCCAGCTCTCAAAATGTTTTCCATGTTTTTTTCGCTTTCATCGTAAGTCTGTCCCAAGTGTCCAGGGACCAAATTCCACCTCATCAAACACTCACTCCAACCCCAACACACATGCCAGGCACATGTCAACAGCATCCTTTTGCGTCCTTGACTGTTACCGAACTGGGTTCCGGAAGGTAGTGCTAAGTTGGGTGCTACGTCACTCCCACCCCAGTCAGAAGGCCACTCTCTCTCCGCCTCCTGCGGACGGTGAGATAGGGCCTCGGGGCTCGAGGGGAGGCCTGGAAGAAGGTTACCCGCAGCTAGCTTAGGAAAGAGAGAATAAGTGTAACATTAAAAAGTAAAATAAAAGAGGGGCAGAGTGCGACAGGGGCCAGAGGACACATGATGGCAGTCCCTCTCCCTCCTTCCAAGGCCGGCAGCCTGAGTTTCTGTTTGGGGTTAAAGAGGGTGTGCGGAACAAAAGTGACTCCATCCTGAAGCTAATCTGCCGTCTCGCCCCCGGAGTGACCGGGCCCGTGGCCCCCGTCGGGGTCCTGGAATGCAGCGGGGGCGCTGTGCCGGTCTCCCAGTCCCCCTGGCTCCCCCCTGGAGCGGGCACCTTGACGTCCCCCGTCTCCCGGAAGCCGTGGCGCAGACCCGCGCCCGCCGCCGGGGCGCGTCTCCCGGCTCCGCCGCCGCAGCCTCGCGGCCACGCGGTCCGGGGGCGGGAGGCGCGGGCCGGACGCGGCGTTTCCGTGCGGTCTCCACGCAGCTCACACGCCGACCCAGTGGCGGTGGCTCCCGCTTCCGCGCGCTGTGGGCTCCGCGGGCCGTGGGGACGCGGGGGGCGAGCGCGAGGGGCGCCGGGGCGGCGCGTCGCGGCACACGGGCTCGCCTGTGCGTCTGGGTGGCGCGGCGCGGGCTTCGGTGACAGTCCCGGGCAGAGCGCCACCGAGCGCACGGCCGCGCTCGCCATCTTGCTGACGCGCGAGCCAGCAGGTGCTGCGCGCGCGTCCTCCCGGGCGTGACGCGCCGCGGGGTCGGGCTGCGGGGGGCGGCCGCGAGCAGCGCGTGCGGAGGAAGACGCAAACAAACAACAACAAACAGACAGACAGACAGACAGACAGACAGACAGACTGCTTTAGGTCGGGAGGGCGCTTCGTCGCTACGGCCACGAACACGGCGCAGTCTCTTGGGCCGCGCGGCGGAGCCGGAGCGAGGCCGTCAGGCGCCGGGGTCGCGCCCCCTCCGCGACACGCGTCCGGGCCCCGTTCCCGCGGCCCCGGGCCCGGTGCCCGACGGGCCGGGCCTCGTCCGTTTCCTGCCCCGGGGCCTTCGTGACGCTGGGGGACGGACCCCGGGCGGGGCGACACCCCGACACCCCGACACCCTGCGACGGGGCCCGCGTCGCCGCCGAGGCCACCCGGCCGGAGGGCCCGGGGCTCCGCACTCACCGCTCTCAGGCTGTCCCCGGGGCGCGGCGGGCCCGGGACGCTGAGTCGCCGCGCGGGCCACAGGGGCCGCGGACAGGAAGGCGGGGGCCGAGGATGCGCTTCCGGGGCTCGGGCCGCCGGGCGTCGGGGCCCGAGCCGCCGCTTCCCTCCGGGCCGCGGGTCCGCCGCCCGCCGCGGCGCCCCGGTTCCGGGCGAGCGAGACAGGGAGGAGGGGAACGCGTTCACGAGCGCGTGGGAGCGATGACAAAATTAGAAAAATTACCTTCTCAGGAAGTGTCTCCATTCCGGGAGGAAAACTTTGTTTCCGCCCGGTTTCGAACCGGGGACCTTTCGCGTGTGAGGCGAACGTGATAACCACTACACTACGGAAACGCCCGGGACGCGGGCGCCGCCGCCGGCGGTTCTGCCGGCGGCGCGGCCCCGCCCCCCGGCCGCGCATGCGCCCGCGCCGGCTCCCCCGGCCCCGCGGCGCCACCCGCGGGCGCGTCCTTACCCGCTCACACCGGAAATGACCGCATCGGGAGAGCAAAAGAGAGCTTCCGATAGGTCCGAATGAGCCATCATCTTCAATCCTCAGTCTCAGTTTGACACTTTGATTGCTTCCCCTTTGGCTGGGGTTACTTGACAAGCACCCTGTGGCTTCTTCGGCCCTGGTCCGCGCCGCTTCCCGGCCCGCGTGACCCTTCTGCCCACTGCCTCCTCTGGGGTCTGCGGAGGGAGAAGGTAAAACGTGATCGCGCCCGCCGAGCCAGCCAGGAGTCGAACCTGGAATCTTCTGATCCGTAGTCAGACGCGTTATCCATTGCGCCACTGGCCCACGCGTGAGCCTTGGGGCGGCGGAATTTCTCCATCAGACAGCAGGCGGCGGCGCCGCTGTCGGCTCCAGTTCCCACGGGATCGGCAGTGAGGCTGAGAGCCCGGTCCCTGCGGCGGCCCAGGTCCGTGGAGCCTCGAGGGCGGGCGCTGCTTGCACCACCAACATCGGGCACTGTGCATGAAAAAGGGGTTGTGTGGTAATTCAGCGACAACAGGGACCTCACGGGGTGACCTGACGCAACTCCTCACTGGGCAGGTCACGGTGGGCAGTCAGGCCAAGGTCTACAGCATCTTCGGTAAAAGGCTCGCTCGGCCTTAAGCCAGCCCCTCACGTTGTCCGCGTGCATCTAGGTCACACGCCCTTGAAACGCCAGGCGCAATCCTTGTCACACCCCCACAGTGGACAACCACCCTCCCAGGAGCCCGTGGTCTCGTTAGCTGTCTGCACCTTGCTTGCCGCATTTTCATGTGATCTGACCTCCCCTCCCTCATTCCAAACGCGGAAGGGGAACTGCAGAACTGCCATTCTCCGGAATATTAGAGATCTTGCTTCCATGCAGGTCGTGAGTTCGGCTCAAAGAAACGCTTTTGAAAATTGTCTATAGGTTTGGAAGGTCTTAGGCGTGGCCTTTTCCTTGACTGCAGAGGGGAGGCGAGACCGGAGCCCGCTCACACAGCATCACCTCCCCCCCTCTACGTGCATCGTCCCACCCAGATTCCCGTTTAATAAGTGAAATGATGGCGATGAGCGCTTGGAGAAATACAGATGTCAGGGAGAAGAGCAATCTGGAACTGGGGAATCTCCAGGGAAAGGCCTGGAGATGGGAGCAGGCAGGGAAAGGCCCAGTAATAGAGAACCGGTGTCAGGTGAGCCTGGACATGACCTCTGGCCTCGCGGGCCTTTGTAAGGGCTTTGGCTGTTACTCTAGGAAACCGGAAGCCGCTTTAGGGTGGCATGATCAGACTTTCTTGTCTCGTTACCAAAAAAATTATTTCACATGATTACTAAGCAAGACTCTGCTCTAAGCACCCTCATGGCGGCTCTGACCGCAGGGGCCTACATCGCAAAATTGGACACCTTTAAAGGCTCATCACCAGCTCCCACACACATGAAAGCTCACTTGTTTGCTTTCTCGACAAGCACATTCTCTTACGTGTGCGTTTCAGCCCCTCCATATTTCAGAGGAGGAACCATCATCCCCATGCCTCGTGCAAATTGTAAATAAATTGAGGGCTGCTAAACAGATGGGAGAAAACTGCCTGATGTTGAGAATGTATACATCGAGATTAGAAAATACTTGTTTTCAGTTGGTAAGGTTGCAACAGTCCTTAAGAAAAATATACATGTTCCTGCATAAACATAAAGGTAGGCATAGCTATGGATTCTTCTCTAGACAAAAGAACAGGGGTCTTCTGACCAGGTTTTGTACTGTGTACCCACACCCAGGGCCATTTGGTGGTTATGGACTCTGTCACAAAATAATACTTTTAAATATAAAAAAGATAACTACATAAGGGAAACCAATTATATTGAAATATGTTATCAAAATGTTAAAGTTTTATGATATAGTAACATTTGTTTTCCTTTATTAATGCACTATATGAAAATATCCAGCAGGAGGTCAAATAAATACTGAAATTTCAAAGCAGTAATGAGCATAATGACATTTTAAAAT
Organism: Eidolon dupreanum; assembly: GCA_028627145.1. Classification (NCBI taxonomy): domain Eukaryota; kingdom Metazoa; phylum Chordata; class Mammalia; order Chiroptera; family Pteropodidae; genus Eidolon; species Eidolon dupreanum. Next base: position 231,465 of record CM053517.1, read on the forward strand.
GATATTTTAAGAAATTTGCAACAAATCAAATTTGAAATTTGACGCGAAGATATTTGATTTCCGATAGTAATAAAGTCAAAAATACCACTTATTTGTTACCTATATTCATAATGGAAGCAAATATCACATTGAAGTTATTTCAGTTGTTAAGTAGTCACAATAAAATTATATTTTCCTATTCAAGTTCACAGACTATCCTCTTCCGGTTTCTCCCCCAAGCTTATGGAAAACTGCGCTGTTTGCCACTCCCATGTGTCTTTACATTATTGTCAGCCTCTGTGACACAGCATCTGCGCCTTCTCCGATTTCAGATGTGTGGAACAAAGTGAATGTGAGGGGCCTTTTCCATGGTCCCGTTAAACAGCTCCTCTGACTTCCCAGAATTCCTGTGCAAATATGGGTGGCTGCCAAAGGGAAGACCCAAACCAGGGCTATGCTGTCTTTCTGAATGTCTGCCACCGTTCCATCACACCCATACTAGGCGTGATTGTATTGGTTCCAAGTACACTAATCATGTGATAGCTCATAATATTAAAGAAATAGGTGCTTATTTCATACAGTCCTAATCCAACTGTGTTGAGTTCATAGACTTTCAATCTTTTTACAAAAGTAAAAAATCTGGCAGAGTCATACTCTCCCCTCCATCATGTGTGTAGGTGGAGGTAAGTGCCAATGGCTGCCTTATAGTGTGGCAGAAAAATCCTTCAAATATTGATACAGTTTAGTAATACTGAAAAGTTAATTTTGGCATTATCAGAATGACAATAGATATCAAGCAAGACAGCCAATCATAATTACAGGTTTCATTTGGGAAGATACTTTCACAGCTATGGCAACACTTTGTAAACTGTTCAGATTTTCACTATAGCCCTTTGTTAGAATTTCCAAGGAGAGATTTATTGTCCAGAGAATAGAAGTTAGGAACAGTTACAAATAGTCACACAAGCCCGCATAACAAAGCAGAAATTCTTGTGAATGCTCTCAATTTGACATCATATCTGAACAGATCCTTTGGCTCACTTTTAGGACAAGAAAGCGTCTCTCCCTCTGCAGCTTCAAAGGGGAGGGGACCGCTCTTTCTTCTCTTTCCAAGACTGGATTCGAATTAGGAAGCCTCGCATCTTTAAGGTGCAACTCTGGAATTCCACAGGTCAACATCATAAGCTAGAAGCAGGCAGGAGGACCCCAATTTTACAGAAGGGCTCGGGGTATGGAATGACTGGAACTTCAACCAAAAACCGTGAAATAAAGAACATAGAGAACAGGTAGGTGCTGTAAGTGCTCAGTGTCACTGTGTCACAAGACCCGGAGGCGTTCCTCGTGCGAATGTGGCCGCTGCTCCCCCCTGGTCCTCTCCTCCCGCGCCCGCGTGTCCCCCCGCCCACCTTGCGTGAAGGGGGCTCAGTTTTCCTACAGCTCCGCGGTTTCTTAGGACTTTAGGGTTGACGCTGAGATTTACATGGAAGATCTCGGGGAGCATCCGGGCTACTCTGGAACCTCAGGACAAGAAAACTGCACCGCAAAGGTAATTCTTTTTCCTGGTCTCCTTGGAACCGAGCTGGCGTGGTGGCTCCGTGGCTTAGCTGGTTAAAGCGCCTGTCTAGTAAACAGGAGATCCTGGGTTCGAATCCCAGCGGGGCCTTTTGTGGTTTTCCTGCCCTCAATGAAGGGGGTGGGTGATCGAAGCACAATCTTAAAGGGTAAATTTTCCCCCTGGAGTTTCACCAAAGTGTTTTACATGGATGCGAGGATGCATCCTCTCCATGTTTACAAAGAAGGAGACAAAACTAAGTTTTTCTTTTGAAGAAAGAATTTCTACCTTTCTTGGTGTTCTTAACATTTTTATTGCACGTATGATATCTTTTCGGGAAGTATAGAAGGAACCAGGGAAAGCAGGAGGTAAAGTCACCAAGTTTAAACCACAAGCAACGCCATGATCTCTGGTCGTTCAATTATCTTTCTTGGGGCGATCCCAAACGAATGCCCCTCACAATATACAGGCAATAGTTTTAGAAGGAATGATCGATAAGTGTGTTGCCGAGGAGGCTGCAGCATCTCAGTTCATAGCAGCCCCTGAAATCCGACGGTACAGCACAAACTGTAAGTAACTACTCAGAAAGACAGTCTCGTGCTCAGAGTTTTTTGGGAAGGAACATCAAAGAGAAAACAAATATTTGTCCTCGTCTTGTTCCTGCTGGAACTCCAGAGTCCAGCACAGGCCCTGACAAAGAGCAGGTGTTCAATGATAACAAAAATATGACTCATTTCTTATTTGCCAGGATTTATTATTTGTCAGTCACTGTATATGTAGCGAGTCATGCAATCCTCATGGCATGCCTATGATGTGAGGTCCAACTACTTCCTCCATTTAAAGAGGCACATAGGCTACGTGGACACAGAATATAGATTGGGTTTCTTTAAAAAAAAAAAAGAAAAGAAAAGAAAAGAAAAGAAAAGAAAAGAAAAGAAAAGAAAAGAAAAGAAAAGAAATGGTGAGAAGAAAATTCCAGTCACCCAAGACTTTTGATTAATTGGAGCTTTGCAATAAATTACATACGAACCATATCTAGGTTTTCAGTTCAAAATAGGAACGCTGCATGTTAATATTTGTAGTGCTCAAGATAAGCAGGCTAGACATCAGAAAACTTGAAATAGAGAGATATTTCTGGAGATGTCGCTAAACATGAACTTCCACGTGCCTATATCGCCCTCCTCCTGGGACCCGTTCTGCCGCAAAACGTGTGAAGAGTCAGCCCCGTGGCCTGCAATACTGCAGTCTCTCAAGGAAAGGGCAGAAACATGGTCGTTGATGGCACCTTGTTTGTGGTGTCAGGAGTGGGACCCAATCTGGGAGTACTTTTGTGTGACAAGTGGACACACACTGCAGGTCTCTAGGCAGCAATTAAAAGCAATTGATCTAGACATGGTCCAGATGTGCATACAGTGACATAGATAAATCTCAAAACTGTAAAAATGGAATGAGATATGACACCGTATCATTTATGTCAATTAAAAACGCACGTGCTAAAACCAAAAACACATGTTCTACAAAAACAAAAAAGAAAGAATGACCTTTCCAATGATTGTTTATGGGAGTGGGAAGTAGGAAATGAGACTCAGGAAAGGGAATCAAAAAGGAATCTGTAAATAAATAAAACAAATGACGGGTCTGCAGACATCAGTGATAATTGAGGCGTCACCTTCATAAGAGTCAACTCTTTGAATGTGAAACTGAGTGAGGGACAGACAACTAAAGCAGACAAGATTAAAATGATGAGATATCCAATGTGTTCACGTTGGGAATACAACAAACAATGCGAAAACAAAGCTGTCAGGAGTGGGATTCGAACCCACGCCTCCAGGGGAGACTGCGACCTGAACGCAGCGCCTTAGACCGCTCGGCCATCCTGACCCTTGGTGGTGGTGGAGGTAGTAGTGGTGGTGGCTTTACTAAAGGCTTATTTCTGCAGCTACCTAGCTAGTGTTCAACTTTCTTTTTTCTTATTTTTCCAGGACGTGGGAATTCTTTGTTTAAAAAGCGAAACCAGCGCTTGGCGAACGGCCCCGACGCCGACCCCAGGTGCAAATGCGGAATGGACCGGGGTCGCCGGAGCCGCCGGAGCATCGACCTGAGAACTTCTCACGCATAGAAAATCCTTATAAGAGTTTGAGCCCAACTCACCACCTGCAAGGAAGCAAGATCTCAGATGCTCCGGAGAGCGGCAGTTCTGCCGTCCCCTTCTGCGTTTGGAGTGAGGGCGGGAAGGTCAGAGGTCACACGACGGTGCGGAAAGCGAGGCGCAGGCAGCTCGGGGGGCCGCGGGCTCCTGGGAGGGTGGCTGCGCTCTGGGGGGCCTGACAAGGAGGTTCGCTCGCACCGAAGACGCTGAAGGCCTGGGCCTGACTGCCCACCGAGACCCGCCCAGCGAGGGGTTGGGTCAGGTCACCCCGCGAGGTCACTGTTGTCGCTGTGCACAGCGCACCTGTAGATTCGGTTCCAGGCGTGGGGGTGTTGGGGGGTGGGAGTGGGGAAGCGGCCCGGGGTGCAGCTGGGAAACTCAGGGCCGGTGCCCAGGAATGGCGCAGCTTCTCAGCACCGCAGGGCCCCTCGTTACTGTGACGCCTCCCATGTTTCTGGGCTTGCCTTGCTCCACTTGGCACTTCCTCCCGGGAGGTGCCAGGACGTCCCAGTCAGCGCTGCGGTGCCGGGCCGGGTGTGGCAGTCCTGTCCCTGCCTCCTTCTGTCCTGCGAATCTCCCCGCCAGCCTTCCCCTGGGGACCTGTGTGAGCGGTCAGGTGTCTTGCTGGTTGCTCTGAGTTAGGCCGTACGCTGCGGACTGGTGGCCTTTTCTGTGTGGATTTTATACTGCAATAAATAGCTGTGAAAGCAAAAACAGGTGAGTAGTTTCCATATCTACAAAAACGGGTACGGGGGTCGCTTGACGCCAGGCCTCACCCGCAGCGACTTCTGCAGACACGCCCGAGGGCATCTGTGACCTGCTGGGTTTCCATAGCACGTGTTAGCAGCCAGGACGCCAGGGTCGGAGCATCACTGACTGGTGCCGGCGAACCTGAGTTCGAGGTTCAGACGCGGCCAGAACCGGTCAATTAACTGCCCGGAGGAGTTTAGGCAAATCGATTTCCCTCTGTCACCCCCAGAAACTGATTTCTTAGGCAGCTTCCAGTTTCATCTGAGTTTAGTTGGCGAAATGCAATGCTTATTTTCTTAAATTAAGCATCAAGTCCCCATCCCCAGAAAACGAGTCGGATGCGAATCGACAGACCAGTGCCGCCGGACATTTCGGAGTCGGAGCCCAGCGATCTGTGTGTAACGAGCCCTGTGATTCCGAGGTGCGCTCAGGCTTGGGACGCATCGGCTTCAGGTCCGATGACCGTTGACAGAGAAACTGACCCTTCGGCAGCCGGAGGCGAAAGGCGAAAGCATGTGGCGAACGCCTTTCTCAAACCTCCAGGTCCCCCCAGAGAGGTCTGTAAACATAGCAGCCCCTTCCCCACCCCAGGTGCTCATCTGGGCATCCCACCTGGCAGTTGCATTCCTTAAAGGTAGTCCCCCCCTCCCAGGTGATTCTGATGTGCACCAGCTGGAAGAGCATTGTTTTAGTTTACCTTTAGAGGAAGGCTGGCTATTTGCTCTAAGGACGAGCGTTCAATGAAGCGTCCAGGCCCCTGTGTACAGGACTCTGGCCCAGCGTTTGGAGAACAAGGGCAGAGCCGCCTGAAGTGCCCGTTACAATGGGCGCACCTAAGGCTGAGCGCGGGCGCCCACCCCCGTGGATGTCTGCGCGGGGCCAGGTGCGGGTAATGCCAGACCCCTGCCCCTCTGGGAGGGAAGACGGAAGCAGTGGGTGGAGAGTTAAAAGCCGATTCTCAGAGAGGTTGCATTAGAGGAGTTTGTATGTCAGCATCGTGTAAAGATGGACGTGCACCTCAAGGATGTAGAGAAGCGGTTCTGGGTTCCAGAGGTCCAGCCACACCCCATGTCGTTGTGGGATGAAACCAAAGAATGAATCTAGATAACTTAGGTGCCGGAGACTGTGAAGAAAGGGACGCTTCCCGAGAAGGTCCGTTGACCAAGAGGTATGGTACCGTTTTCACCTCTTCATTCTCTAAGCTGGTTTCCCGTGAATGAATGAACCGAGCAGTAATGAGACAGAGAAACGTCACGAGGAGATTGATCCAGATGAAACCCACAGAGAAGCGAACAGGGAAGGGTTGTAGTTAAAGCCGGAGTGGGTTTGGAGGAGGGGGAGTCGAGTGTGCCCGCACTGAGGTGAGCTGTTTTCTGGTGGACGTGTGGCGTTTACCTCAGCCAGAGGAGAAGGGTCTCGGGCCAGGTGACGCACCGCCCGTGGTCACCCCAGCTTTGCTGCCACCCA
>CM053517.1:237861-257861 GCA_028627145.1 Eidolon dupreanum
CTTTGTCTTTCAGTGGACACCCTTCAGGGAGCCCCACAACCAGAGAGCTGTGGGGCTCGAGGGACATAGTGCATGAAGAGGAATGAGGGGACCCATCTCCTCATTTCATCACACGAAGGAACTGAGGCATAAATAAAAGGGGCCCCACAACCTCATGAGACAGCGTTTCTGTGTGGGGATTGAGGGTGTGGAATGTGGGCAGGACCCCGATGGGCAGACGTGGGGTGCTGGTCCAGTCAGCAGGACAGCGAGCCCCGTGGCTGCCGGTGGGTCAGCGGTCCAGGCTGGGAACTCCAGAGGTGGCAGGGAGCTCGGTGGCCAGAACGCTTATGTGAGACGCTGGGAAGAGGAGAGCTACCGCCAGGTGTTTAAGGATGAGCTGAGAGGCGCATCCTGGAGGGGGGTGAAGGGCTTTGGCACTGAGCTCATAGCTGACAATTTAAGTCTCCTTTAGCTGTGATGCTGATTCGAGGATTTTCTTAAATGTTTTCAGCCTCATCTTCCCTCACGCAATTATGTCCTAACATAAATCTACACCTGCTTTTCCTCTTGGTTCAGCCTACTCATTTCCTCACAATGCCACAAGTACAGGAAAACACCAGGCTGCAGAAAAGGGTCCTTAAATGCATGTCTACAACCACTGGTCGGAGGCCACACTCCAAGTTCATGTGTATTTTTCATGGAAAGGGCTGCCACTTCTAAAAACGTATATTCATGTATCATCCAATCTAGAGCAGGCTGAAGTACAGTAACAATATTTTAAAAGCATGAGATGCTTTTAGAATTAACAAAACAGTTTCTCCTATATTGTCTAATTTTATTTCATTCTTGCAAAATCCGTGTTGGATAGATGCTTCCCCAGTGTTCACAGCAGGAAACGCAGCTCAGAAAGAGACTCGCCTGATGCCAGGCCCTGGGAAGGGGGAAGTCAGGGCTCGGCCGGCGCCCGCCCGCTGAGCGCTGTCTGCCTTGTTTCACTCTGCGTTTGGGCCCGAAGCAGAAAACAAGCAGAACCTTCCGCAGGCGGGTTGGGACTGAGAATAGGCAGCACCGCTTTGTGGTCTTAGGAAATCGGTCGGTGCTGTTTTATATACTAAGCCATGAAGCAGCCTCGAAATGCGCAGGGGGCGGCGGGGGCGCTCACCAGAGCTACGGTCATGGTGAAGACCCGCGCGCGCGAACGTTCTTTCTGGGACTTCGTCCAGCACAGCGCGGTGTATGACAGAAACGCTACCCAGCCATTACCTCCCACACCGATTTACTTGGTAAAACGAGGAAATGCTTTTCCGATAATGGAGAGGAAAAGGCAGGAGGTACGTGATGTAAATGTCTACAGGAAACGTGGGTCCCCGCTGCCTCCGCTCTCAGCCAGAGCCCGTGCCCACTGACCCCTACTGGGCCTCCCCCACCCCCCAACCTCAAAGGGCCGCGGGGACTGAATCTGCGGGTTTCCTAGGAGACAGACCCACGGGAAGATGTGCGCCCCAGGAGTCCTGGAGGAGGCCAGGCCGCCGTGCTCACCTGCCACCTTCAGGCGCGCGCTGGCCTCCCCGTAGCGGTCGTTCTGCCTGAAGAAGCAGCGGTACTCCCCGTCGTCCGAGGCCTGGACCCGTCGGATCCTTAGGGCCACGCGGCCCTGGGCGATGTCGTCCTGCACCAGCTCGGCTCTGCCCCGGTACGCGGCCATCTGCTCCGCGTCCTGCGCACGTCCGTCGCGGTGCGCCAGCACGGCCGGCGACACCTGCTCGCGGAACCAGCGCAGCTCCATGCGCGCCGCGCTCTCGTGGGAGGACAGCTCGCAGGGCAGCTCGGCGGCCTCGCCCACCATGGCCAGGATGGGCTCCGGGGGCCCGACCACGTCGAAGGGAGCTGCCAGGACCGGGAGGGTCGGACAGGGTGTGGGCACGGTGGCCGAGGACCGGCGAGGCCAGTTCCCGCCCAAGGGCAGTCTCTCCCGCCATTTCTCTCATTCCCGTGACGGTGGCGGCGTCCATCTGGACCCCAGTGGTTGTCGCGAGGGGGACGCAAGTGGGACTGTTTACACTTACTGAGACTCCTCTACCCTGCAGGCCCGAGAGAGGAGAGGGGCACAGGGGAGACCCACCGAAATGCAGGCCAGGCAGCTGCAGGAGGGTGAGCACCAGCAGACGCACGCAGAGGCTGGGGGTTGGGACAGCGGCCATCTCCCCCTTTGCTGGAGTCTGTCGAGAGACGAAGGGACAGGAGCGGGCCTGGGTCACTGTTCGTGCTGCCTCCCCACGGCCTCGCAAGGGCCTTTCCCACTGGCGCAGTGTGCAGGCCGAGCGCCCCAGGCCCCACCGCCGCCCCGAGGCAGGTCCGGCCTGCACAGAACAGCCATGTGAGCCCCAAACCCCAAGGGGACTCGGGAGACGTAACTGTAAGGTGCAGTGCCCACAAATGGAGTGCCTGCGAGTGAACAGATCTGGGAACTACTGCCCTGAAACACCTTTCTTCCGGACACAGGAATTTGGTTTTGCTTTTTGCGGCGATAATGGGTATGAGATAGCAGAGGCAGAGGTGGGGGCCCTGGGAATGACATGGGGAGAAAAGGGGGGGAAAGATCCAACGGGAAAGGGGAGCGGAGGGCGGGAAGAGCAGGGCGCCTGGGCCTCAGGAAGGAAGGGACAGGGGGACAAGAGATGCCTCCTGCCCGCTGCCCTTGGGGGTTGAAAGGAGTCACGGATACTAACCTCAGATCTTGGAAGAAAAGGCACCAAGAAGCCACCGCCACCAAGTGAGAACGCTGGCTGTGGCCCCACGGGCAAAGTTAAAGCCAGCGGGAGGAGGAAGGGGCGGTGCTCCTGGGAAGCCAGCCGTACCCCCCCCCTGCCCCCGTGCATTTACTTTGCAGAAGCAGGGTAAGCTTGCCACAAAGGAAGGGACTGGGACTTGTGGTCTGCACCTGGGAGCAAGGACCTGCGCAGATGAGCTGGACTAAGCAAGGGGGGTAGAGAGAAACGGGAAGGTGGAGGTCAAGGAAACACCTGGAAGAGGTGAAGAGCCAGGCCAGTGGCTTCACCTCTCCTGCCCAGAGCGGCCTTTTGTCTCTATCGTGGGGACACTGTTAGTAACTTTCTTCAGAGAGGGGATGGGGGATCAACTGCGATTGAGCATGCCGAGCACTTAGCAGCGTGTCATTCTATTATTTACACGGGCTGCAGACGCCTCTGTGTGATGCAGTTTCGGGGCCCAGAGGTGCCTCCCCGAAAGCAGCTTTTCCTTATTTGGGGCTAAACCTGTTATTGTTATGGAAACATTTAAAAATGTGGGAGAAGATTTTTTAAAAGTAGAAATCACCCGTCATGCTCCGACTAATGACAGCCTGTTTCCGCATTTCAACGCATGTCCTCCCCGGCTTTATGCCATGAAAGGCAGAACGGAGGAGGCCTGCGCAGTGTGAAACGTCGACAGCTACACAGCACCGTGTTGTCGAGTCTTCTGACTCTCGAGCGGACCATCTTAGTTGTGTATTACAAAGGCGCACTTCACACTCAAGACTTTGTCTGCATCTTCGATAGTTTCCTGATACACTTTCTGATAAATTCCCAGAAATGCAGACATCAGGTCACAGGGTGTGGGTTTATGGCCACGGTGCCTCCCTGACACGCTGGCTCCGTCTCTCCATCAAGGCGACTGATCTGCTCACATAATTCCTGTGTGTGTGTGTGTGTGTGTGTGTGTGTGTGTGTGTGTGTGTGTGTGTGTGATGGGGGGGTCCTTCTCACCATCACTGATGGGCGGGCGGAATAGGTCTGACTTTTTTCCCACTATGCGTAGAATCTGGTGCTGTTTCTTATCAATCTGTATGAGCTTTTATAAACGGGAGATGTCAGCTCTGTTTTATATTTGTGACAACTATCCTTAACCACTCCAATTTGTTCTTGGCCTTTTAACTGGGACTGTGATTAAGACCAACAAAACGTAATCACCCAGTTGACCCACCAGAACGCAGGAGAATGACTTCCCAAATGCAAAGGTGATCATATCACCTTTTTTGCTTAAAAGTCCAGACCCGCTCCTAGCGACCCCAGTACCAAGGGCAGCGCCTTGGTCTGGTCGGGACAATGCTGAAGGGTCTGCTAGTCTCCTGCTTCCTTCTTCTTCCTGCTTCTCACTTCCTGCCGAGGGCCAACCCACCCGCTGGCAGAACTGGGGGTGGGGGTGGGGGAGATGTGGTTGTCTCGACCCACATCAGCCCTCAGGCCTGCAGGTAACAGCGCTGTCTCCCTCCAGCTGCCAGCTCTCCGCGAATCGTCGGGCTGCCCTGGCGGACGGCTGCGGCTCGGGGTCTTGGGCTCATCTCTTTTGCGTGTAGCTAAACCCGATGAAGATGAAGGACTGGGGAGCAGGGCGTCACGTCTAGCACTGGATTCTGTGGCTGGCCAGCGAGGCTTGCAGCCAGCTGGTCTCTCCCGGGAGCACACAGTGCCGGCGCCTGGCACCGGTCAGATGTGACCTAATGACACATCGACATTTCGCTGACATACTTCCCCCATTGGGGCCTGTGTTGAATCTGTGTGCGTGGTACCACCACAGAGTCGGTTTGCACAGGGGAAGTGGGGAGCCTGGCGAAGACGGGGTGGGGTTCTGTGCAGCAGAGGGCTAGCGGGGTGGAGGGAGCTGGAACGTGCCCTGGGGAGAAGGGGCCAAGGCCTGGCAGAGGGTGGCTTCTCTCGGTCATTCCTGGAGGTGTTTTGGAGTGGAGAGTTCCTCGAATTAACAAAAGGGGTGAATGGGAAGGACTGACGAGAGCCAATGAAATGAGGTCGGATTGAGCAAGGGAAAAGGGGGTGCAGCGACCGGGCGGGGTCGCCTGCTGGGGCAGGGTCCTCCAGACGGGTTGCGTTCATTCTCTGGAGGACGGGCTCGAGGAAACAGGAGACTTTAGGAGGAGCCCATGAACCTATTCACCTTGTGTTCTTCTTGTCTCAGCTGTCAGTCTTGTGCCCTCATCAGACCTTGTCTCAGTCGAAGTTCCCCCAAAAGCAGACTCTGAGACAGATATGGAGGCGGCAGTTTGTTTGGGACACGTTCACAGAAAACACTGTGGGGGAGTGAGGAGGTGAGGTAGGGGAGACCCAGCAAAGAGCATGACGACACCTGGGTTGCCGCGTGGTCGCCTGGGGCTCAGTCCTGTTGGGGACGCTCTGAGAGGTCGTGTGGAACTGGAAGGCACCCGACTCAGAACCTCCACTGAGGGGCGAGAACACAGGAGGTTTGTTCACAATCCAGCCCCTCACTGACTCAGGATCTTCCAGGATGAACGCCAACAGGTGTGTGTATGTGTGTGTGTGTGTGTGTGTGTGTGTGTGTGAGAGAGAGAGAGAGAGAGAGAGAGAGAGAGAGAAGAGGAGGGGAGGGGAGGGGAGGGGAGGGAGGACTGAGAGGCGGTAGGTGTGAGAGATTCAGAAGGCATCTCTTCTTCTCCAGAGAAATGGAACATTGTGCTGTCAGTATCCTCAGACCTTTTCCACCTGCTCACTGGTCTCCCTTCCCAGTCCCTGGACCCTACGCCCCCTCCTCAGCACCAACTTCTTTCCTAATTGTCAGCTACAAATTAGTGTGCCTTCGAGTTCCTTGCGGGGGTGGAGAAAAGGGTCAGCCAATCTTAGGATCACATTCTGAGAGACCTGTATGTCTCCTAAGGAGAATATGGAGGATAATTCGCCACTGTCTGTCTTCTCTGTCCTCCCCACGAAGATGCCGTCAGCGCTTTTCACTTCTGTGCGTCCTGAGGCTTTGAATCCGTGGGAGGCCGGAGCCCAGGGGCCCAGGGCAGCGCGAGCCGCTGACCTCACACGGCGATGCTGTCTCCATTCTGCAGGAGCAGAGGGTTCACGGCCTTATCTGTAGAACGATAGGGGAACCTGTGCCAACCCCTCCTGACAAAAATAATGGGGGGTGGGAGACGGAGCCTCAGAAGAGGGACTGGTGGCGGGTGTGGAGCGAGGCTAGAGACGAGGGCAGGTGGTGGCCAGTGGTGGGGCAGCCACGTGTCTAGCAGGGAACCCTCCTCCCCGGGTTCTTATGTTTTCCTTTGAGGAAAACTCCTAAAGCAAAGGCTGTCCTCGCTGGGTGAGCTCCGAGTCCGGTCAAACGAGGCGCAAGCTCGGGAGTGAGGGCTCCAGGGAAGGGAAGCACTGGGCGCGAGAGGGAGTTTCCCCAGAAACAGGCTTTGCATCCAGAAGGGTCTCTCAATGCCGGAAAAGGAAGAAGGAAATTCTAGCAAAGTAAATGCCCGTGTGGAAAACGAAACCAGATGCTGTCTGCTTGCCTGGACTTCGGTTTTGAGGTCCAGGACTATGAGGTCCAGCTCCCGCTCTGTGTGATTCTCAAGACTTTGCTGTCGCAAACAAAAGAGGGGCCATGTGATGAATCAGTGACCGGCAGTGACCTCACGGGGTGACCTGGCCCAGCCCCCTCACTGGGCAGGTCACGGTGGTGGGCAGTCAGGCCCAGGCCTACAGCTTGGTCAGTAAAGGGCTCCTCAGCCTTAAGCCGGCCCCGCCCATCATCCGCCGGCATCTAGGGTCACATGGCCGGAAAATGCCAGGAGCAAACTCCCTTGTCAGGTCCCAGAGAGCAGCCACCCTCCCAGGAGCCCGGGGGCTCCTGAGCTGTCTGCACCTCGCTTTCCCCACCTTCATGCGACCTCTGACCTTCCCTTCCTCACTCCAAACGCAGAAGGAGAGCCGAAAACCTTATTCTCGGGAGCATTTGAGATCTCGCTTCCATGCATGTCATGAGTTCAGCTCAAATAAACTAAATTTTTCTATAGGTTTGGACATTCTTATGTCAACGGACACAAGAATTCAGCTTTCTATTGAGCCAGACGTAAGATGCAAAACACATTAAACAATTTCACACACATCACTAACATTTATTTTGCTTTGCAAACAAGTTATCTTTCACGAAACGTTGTTTCTATTAGCTTATAATCAGTTTTAACTAATTTAAATATAATTAACTATATCTTTAAAGCTTTTCCAGTCCAACGTACTAAATGTTGACAGATATAAGCACAGTGAACAAAATGTCCTTGGGATCTTCAGTAATCATTGAGAACGTAAAGGCGTCCTGACAGCAGAAGCCTGGCAGTGCGCTCTCCCCACTGAGCCTGGCCCCGAGCTTATCTTGGGCCACCGCTGCCTGCTACGCCAGGCCCCCGAGCCTCAGGCTGGCCTGTCACTGAGTGCTCGCTTTGTTTATTGCAGGGACCCAGAGCCTGGACAGATGCAGACGTGTCCTGTCTTTCACCCTCTGCATCCCAGGTCCAGGCCTGGGGAGCTTTACTGCAGGGCTGGAAATCTTGGGAGTGGGGTGGAGTGGACCATAAAGCCGGGACCCCTTGGCTGCTCGGGTAGGCACCCCACCCCCACAGCCTCGGCCCCTCCCAGCTCCCTGGTGCCGCCGCTCTATCACTAACCTCCACTGTGGTCCTTCTCCCCTTAACAGGCCCTGCGGCCCACCCTCTCCCCTTAGGTCCTGCTGCGCCCTGTTGCCCGCACCCCAAGTCCACAGAGTCTGATGTCAACTCGAGTGCCACTTTGCACGTGCCACAAGCAGGTTTTCAGCCTGTCACTTTCTCGCACTTTCTTCCTGGCCGGGAGCCGTGTGAGGGGGCCAGGCGCCGGGGCTGAGGAGGGCGTGGGGGGTGGCGCCGGCAGAAGGCCCTCCTGTGCGACCCGCCACAGGTAGCGCCGCTGTCTTCAGGGGCCCGGCTGCGGCCGGGGCTTCTCGGCCTCGCTCGGAGCTGTGAGACCCGGGAACTGGTCCCGGCGGTGGCGAGTCCCTGCCCTGTGAAGGACTAGGCCCCCCTCGGGCACCACGAGCCCCCGGGCGCCTGTGAATGGCGGGCAGACGAAGAGGGGGCTGTCATCAGAGCCCAGCCTGAAGAAGGGCCTGAGGGGCCCGGAGAAGAGCGAGCGGGGACACGAGTAGATGTGCGACCTGTCCACCGCGTTGTAGAAGGACACGTCCCCGGCCTCGTAGTCCAGGAACACGCCCACGCGGCGGAGGCGCCCCCGCAGCGGCAGCGTCTTCTCGGGGCAGGACAGGGCCCGGTACTGGCTGCCGAACAGCTCCAGCGTCCAGAAGCCGTTCTGAGGCGCCAGCAGCGCGCCCCCGTTCCGCGGCGCGCTGTCCGCGCACACGCCCACGGCCCACACCATCACGTGCGCCACCTCCACCTCCCAGAAGTGCCGCCCCGAGGCGAAGCGGTCCGCGCCCAGGACGCACGGCCGACAGTCGAACCTGTCCGCGGAGTCGGGCACGCTCTGCCGCCGGGGGCCCCGCCGCACGCCCCTGCGGTCCCGCGACAGGAAGAGCTCGGGGTGCGCGGTGTCCGCGTCCAGGGTGACGTCGGCTGCGGGGAAGTCTCAGGTTCAGGCCTGGGGTCGCAGGGGACTGAGCGACTCCCGGCCCCCGACCCCCCCCTCCCGCGGCAGCCTCTCGCGTGAAGACCCCTGGACCCCAGATCTCGAGGACTCGCAGCCTGGCAGGGACGCGGCAGCGTGGCCCAGGGGGAGGCGAGCTGGGCCCGCGCCAGGAAGTTCAGCGAACGCAGCAACGAGAGGTTCCACCGTCTCCTCTCCCCCCAGCACCCCCTTCCCCGCTTCCGCTGTCTCCCCACTGCCTCAGATCTGCCCCCTTTTCTATTCGAGACACAGGACCTCCTGGACTGTCTTTGGGAACTTCACGACTTGGCCTAAACCAGCAATGGCATCCTGCCGGCTCCCCGCTCCTGGCGAAGCGGCTGAGGCCAGTTCCTCCGTGCACACGCTGTCCAGCAAAGGGGCCCCTTCCTCGGTCCTCTGTTCCACCACTTCGACCGGGTGACAATCGACTAACGAGAGCACCCTTTGAAGGGTGAGAGAGGAGGGCAGTGTCCGGCAAAGCGCACCTGCCCCCTCAGGTGTGTCTGGCCAAAGGTGGGCGACCCTTCACCTCCAGTTCGGGTGGACAAACCGCGTCTGGAGTCTGCAGCCGTGACCGCTCTGGGCACAGGGAGCACTTCAGACCCTGACACTGGGCGTGTCTGCCCACGGTCGTCATTACTGGGTTGGCCCACACTTCTAAGGCGTTACAATCATTTTCTCCTTTCCCCACGTTGCTATGTCCCACTGTGACAATTTTGAAATTTACCTGAAGTGGGAAGGTCCCAGTACCGACGTATCCGGTAAAGCCTGGGTTCTTTGGGGCTTTTGAGCAGAAGGTGACGAAGTGCTCATTAGGTCAGCACTAGACCCTGAGCGCTGCCGCCGCCCGGCCCCGCCCCTCGGGGGCTGCGCGCCGCCCAGCGTCCTCCTGGCCTAGGGACGCATTTCTGGCACCCGTCTGTCCACCCCTGAGACAGGCTCGGAGGAGCTTACTGCCCGTCCCACACATGGCAATAGTGCACCATCCCCGCCCTCCCCCCGGGTGACGGATAGCTGAGCCAGTGTCTCTTCTTTCCAATTCACCCAGGATCCAAACGCCAACAACTACTGACACGTGCGTACCCTCTGGGGAGACCCGCTGTGTGGGGTCGACCTGTGGCGATCGTGGATGAAATTGCATGGAAAGGGAACAGATGGTGGGAAGGAAACTGGGTTCCCCGGAGAGCCTGGTACTGCGCCTGCGCCTGGTGGGGTCCCGCCTGCGCACTGACCCAGCCCCCTGCCGCCCCCAGCCTGCCTTGGGCCCCTCTCCTCTCATGCGTCCTGCCGACTGGCTAGTGCGCGGAAAGCTCAGGATCTGAGAGCGCGTCAGAGGCCCCTCCTTACCGGCGTGTAAGAGGCCTCGTCTCCATCCTGCAAGGGGGCAGACAGACAGGTGAGCGTCAGGAGGTGACGGGAACCGAGCATGGAAACTGTGCAGGGATACTTCGCGACGCGCTGGACTTACGCAATTCTTCTTGAAGCTGCTCTGAAAAATAAACAGAAACGAATGAGCGTCCTCCACAGAAGAACTAAGAGAATGTGAGTCTGCAGGAAACAATGACGCCGCAGCCCTTCCTGCGAACTACCGCCCCGCCCCGGGAATGATCCGGATTCCAGAAGTCACGTGTGACCAGGTGGCCGGATAGTAGCAGCACTCATGTGGAGTTGCTTTCGCTCCCGCAGCCAGGCGGACGGTCGTGACATCTGCAGAGCGGAGGGGCCTGAGCCCGGAGAGACGAGCCCGCAGCCACCCCTTCGTCCTCCTGCCTCCCGGGCTTCTGGGCGCTGTCCTTTGATTGACAGCGGACTATCCTCCTCCTCTTCTACCTTTCCTTAGGCGTTCTTTCTCTTTTTCCACACAACTTCTCCCCAGTTCCTTACGTGCAGTTTCTTTTTCTTTATTTTCAAACTCTTTCTCCGTTGACGTAATCTCTTTTTCCCTGCAGAGTTTCCTGATGAGGCAGATGCTCCCGGTGACGAGGAGGAGCAGAGCAGGCAGGGCCACAGCCAGGGCCACCGTCCAGGGAGATGAGCTGGGCATAAAGGACTCTGGAAAGGGGGCTGGAAACGTTCCAGTTAGTGAGAAAGGCAGAGCAGGCGAGGGCCCCCCGGGAACCTCTGCCCTGTGAGCTCTCGCAGGGGGCTCCAGGGGATGAGAGAGACACTGGCACCGCTCGGGCTCCTCCCACAGGGGCTGAGGAAGTTCATTCGTGTGTCACGACCCACAAAATGGAGCCACCTCAGTGTCCCATGTCACAAATCTGCACTTAAGTCAGCCTGCTCGTACGTACGGGAAACACTCATTGTCACCAGAACCCGACAGCACCAACCCCAGCTCTCTTCACCCCGGAAACCAGGACCTGCTGGCTTTGAGAGGACCCCCACCTCCGAGGCAGTCACACCCCGTTTCCGCCTCCGTCTCTCTTGCTCTCATCCAGAACCCCTCAGGAAGAGTCCCCACCACTGGTGAGACCCTGCACTCCCCCGATCCACGGCTGATTTTCCTTTGAACGAAAGGCGTCAAACTCATTACTAAATTATCTTATTTTTGTCATTTGACAGGGCCAAGGAGACAAAAAAGCATAAACTCTTGGACTCACCATAGGAAGGACCCGGATGAATCAAAGCTAACCATCTGTGCTGAATCACCACGGCCACGATGCAGGTACAAGCCACCATCACTCTTACCTGGAGCACTGCAATGCCCTCCTCCCCACCTAGGCCCCATCCTGTGCTGTCTGTCCTCAGCACGGCGGCCCCGTGAGATCATGCTGTTTCCTTGCTCAGAACCCCACAGGGTTTCCTATCTCACCCAGACTAAGAGCCGAAGTCCATCTGTGGCCTGCGTCGCCCGGCGTGATCTGGACCCATTTCAGATCCAAATCCATCTCCTTCCCGTCTCCCCGCACAGTCAATCCCATCCACACCTGCCTCTTCGGGGTCCTTGAAACTGCCAGACACACTTCTGTCTCAGCCCTTTGCATGTGCTGTTCCTGCTACCTGGCCTGCTCGGCGGAAGCAGAGCTTGAGTATGCGCCTTAGACCACTTGACCATCCTGACACCTTTACCTGGCCTGCTCAGTCCTCAAGTATCTGCATGGCTCATTCCCCACTGGCCCAACTGCCATCTTTTCAGCGAAGCCCTCCCATCCTACTTATAATCACAACTCCCCGCGTCCCTAGCCCTCCTTAGCCCCTTTCCTGATTAATTTTTCTACAGTTCTTATTTAATTAGTTCAATTCGTTATTTCTGTCCTTATTTTAATTATTTTACTGATTACTCTGCTGCTGCAGAATGCGAGCCGTGCGAGGGTTGCGGTCTTCACGCATTCGTTCACTGGTTTATCGTCAGTGCCTAGCACAGAGCCTTGAACGTGTGTGTTCCTTGCTAACTATTGGTTGAATGAATTTATGAATGTCTGCAACTGGAGACTCTCCCCAGCTCTGCCCCTTGGGAAAGCCCAGGCATAGAGCACCACCGGGTGTAGACAGCTACCTGCCAATACCATGCTCCAAGTTCTGTGATTGTCCTAAATCATTAAAACTTACTGCGGGATAAGAACCATAACAGGGAAAAGACTATCAGATTTACCCTCAGAGAAGAGGCTCCTACTCACATGTTTTGAGACTATTTGAAGGTCCCCTTGCGACTACAGGAGAGGCCTCGGCTCAGCTGCATCCTCTGCTCTTCAGGGCTCAGGACCCTTTTGCCCTCCTCCCCCCCTCCCCGTCTGTCTGCTGAGCATCCCCCCTCCACTCAGGAAGCCTCCAGAGCAGCAGCGGCAAGCTTTTTGGCACCAGGGACCGGTGCTGCTACGATGATGATCTGGGGGGGAGCTGAGGGGGTGACGCTGGCGCTGGGGAGCGGCTGCAGACACAGATGAAACTTCACTTGCTCACCCGCCACTCACCTCCTGCTGTGCGGCCGGGTACCCAACAGGCCACGGACCAGTACCAGTCCACAGCCTGGGAGTTGGGGCCCCCTGCTCCAGAGTGCGAGGGACTAACCTGGAATAAAAATTACGGTGTCCTTCTCCTGGCCGAGCAGGGTGTTGTTGACAGAGCAGGACATGTTCCTCACAGAGCAGTCCCTGACGATCAGGGCTATGCTGACCCTGAAGAGGCCGTCGGTGTCTGCGGTGTAAGCCTCCGCCAGGGCGGGCACGATCTCACCGTAAGGGCCCCTCCACGCGGCGCGGGGCTCCGGGTACCACCCCGCAGACGTGCACTCCAGCCGGATGCCCCCATCCTCGGGGCCCTTGATTTCAATAAGGGGCTCGGAGCCCAGGCCTGGGGACAGAGGGATACATCTAAGATGTCTCATTCTAAAGTGAGTTGCTGACGAAGACCCTTAGGGATCTCTAAGAAGAAGCGTGAGGACGATCTGCGGGGGGTCAGACGGTCTCGCTGCTCCAGGCTGCGGCGCGTGTGCGCGAGGCCCACAGCCCAGCAGGGCGAACCCGCTCCTTCGGCCTCCGGCAGGAGGAAGCTGTTTTCCCTGTTTAAAGGGATTCTAGGCAAAGATCTGCTGGTCTGCGGTGGGCCTGAGGTTCAGAGAGAAACTTTCCCCAAGAGTCACACCGTAAAAAAGCAACCAAGTGAAGCGGAAGGACGGACGCACCTGCCACCGTCAGGCGCATGGCGGCCTGGTCGTAGGACCTGCCTTGTTGGAAGTAACAGCGGTACGTGCCGTCGTCGTGAGCTGTGACGTTGTGTATGGTGAGCGCCACGCTCCCCTTGCCAATGTCGTCACTCACAAAGGTTGCTCGTCCTCGGTACCGCTCCATCTGCTCCTCCGCCCTCTCCCGCCCGCCCCTGTACACCAGCACCGCCGCGGAAAACTGGGACCGGAACCACCGCACCTCCATGTCCTTGGCACTTGTCTCAGGTGACAGGTGGCAGTGCAACACGGCGCTTTCTCCCACCATGGCCAGGATGGGACCAGCTGGCCCCACGACAGTAAACTGGGCTGTTCAACAAAGGGAGAGAATCGGATGGGGCGCCAGCCACGGGACAGATATGTACGGCAGGAAAGGAAGCGGCTGTTCCCGGGGACAGACAGAGGGGCCTCCTGGGCTGAGGGTCCTGGGGCCAGGAGCTGGGGCTGGCTGGCAGCAGGAGGCACCTGGCAGGGTAAGTGCGGAGGCCGCTGGGGCTTGGTGGACACGGTGTGGAGAAGCTCACCTCGAGCTCCGCACATGCCTGGCGCTTACAGAGCTTGGCCCCTGTCCCCGTCTAGCCCAGTGCCTGGGGCGCAGCGAAAACTACCCTGTCCCAAGTGGCCACCACTAGCTAGTCCCAACCGAAATGCGCTGGAAATGTGAACTATGTATATAAAATTTGAAAACTGGGGATAAAGAATGTTAACTATCTCATCGGTTACACTTGACGTGGATTAAAAGCTGTAATAGTGTTTTGGTTCCTTGGGGCGGCCTGAGTCTCGGTGGGAGTGAGCGCGTGCGCGGGAAAGGGCGACAGGGCGCGGCTGCGTCGCCCGCTGGGTCTGCTCTGCGCGCCGCAGCCGCGGCTGTCCCTGCGTTGACCGGGGCGGGTCGCAGCGCCCCTACCTGAGGCCAGCGCAGACCAGCCGAGCAGGGGGAAGAGAAGCAGGGAGTCGGGCAGGGAGCCGCGCAGCGGAGCCGCCCGCGCCATCGCACCAGGAAGCGTCACCCGGCAGGGGCAGGGGCCGCAGGCCTGGGGGCGCAGACAGAGAGACGGGGCACCCCGGTCCTGATCTCGGTAAACGCCCTGACACCCGCGCAGGGGCCATCGGCGCCCCTCCTTCTGTCCTGGGCACCCGCACCGTCTCCGGGTTGGGCACCTGCGGGCGGACTGACCGAACATTCCACAGAGGGAGCCAGCGACGCCGCCCCGCCCCGCTCGGCTTACTTCTCGGCCACAGGCGAGTTTCTGCAGCTGTCTGTCACCTGATATTCTGCACCCCGCCCCCTCCTGCTCCTGGCCTCAGGCTGTGCGACCCCGGCGGGGACAGCCGGCCGCCCCGGGACCTGCCTCTCCCCCCAGTCCCGTCCCGCCCCCGCCCCGCCCCGCCGGCGCCCACCTGTCGGAATCAGCATCCGCGTCTTCCTCGCGCCGCTGACGCTCAAACAACGACTTTCCGGTTGTCCCTGTCTCTGGCCCGCCCATAGGGCACAGTCGCGACGGAGAGCAAATTGTCCCGAAAGCCGAGAAAACTTTTCTTCTTCTCCCATCAGTGACTGTGCGCAGCCGGGGACCTGGGACCCAGTGGCCTCTTTGACAAGAGTCCCAAGATTTCCAGGGATGGTCCGGAGCCCGGGATTGGCCAGCGGCGGGCCAGCCAGCCAATAGCGTTCCTGCGCCTACCTCTCACCAGTTGCTGGGTAGAATACACAGAAAGCTTGAGCGTCGAAAAGCACAATTGCGAATAGCCTCTTGAGATGATCTGGCCTCTTTTAGTTCTTTCTTCTGTTTTCAGAAACAAGGTTTTTATTTTTGCAAAGCTGAGTGAGGGCCAAAGCCCTTTCCTTCAGGAGCTGGCACTCCAGTGCCCTCAGGAAGATGGCAGCCAACAAAGAGTCTCCAGCTGGGTTTCCTAGCCTGAAGCAGGTGGTCTGGTTGCGTCCAGCACCTCCCGCACCCACAAGGTGTCCCCCTTCCTGTCCCACAGACCCCAATCGGGCCACCGCATTGATTTCTTCTAGATTAATCTTCCCGAGGCACATTTCTTGACATTTCTGGCAAGTGCCTAACTGCTTCCTCTGGAGGCCTCCGGTTCCCTTCCGACTCGACTCGCCATGGCAGCCAGCACACTGGCAGTGGTGCCATGGTTACCTTTTATTCCACCAAGGCGACTCCTGTGGCCGGCACTCCGTCCGACATCCCCCCACACCCCCACGGCCACCTCCTGCAAGGACGGGGGTGGGGGGGAAACGTTCCCTGCCTGCAGTGCTCTAAGCTTCTCTGCCAGGGCGCACGTTGTGGCAGCCTCGGTCCCAGCACCGCAGGAAGGTCAGTTCCTCCAACAGGCAGAATAAGCAGCAAAGATTCCTCCCCAAACCGTCCGGGAAGAAACGCAGCCCGGAGACCCCTCGATTTCAGCAGGGACCTTCCTGCAAGTCCCTGTGGCGCTGATCAGCCAGATTTCCGTGTCGGGCTCTGAATACAGCTTGATTTAGTATTCGACTGTCATGCCTCTCCCCTATATCAGAGGGACCTACAATTATGTACACTCCAGGGCCCCAGAGGCACCCCCCCCCAAACTGCGTACTGTGCATACCGAAGCCCCAGACATGCTGAGTGCACGTGTGAGTGTCACGGAATTCCTCTGATGCTATTTTTGTGAGAGCTATGTAGGGAGGGGCTATCATGCTGGGGAAAGGAGGAAACGTCCTGGCACCACCTCCTCAAGAGCTGTTGCTCTTTGCATATTCTAGAATACGCAAGGTATAGCCATCGCTTAGAGTAGCGCCGGCTGCTGTAACAAATACATCCGCAAGCCTCGGGGACTTAACTCCACAGTAACTGATTTCTTGCGCACATATTTGTCAAGGCAGTTTTTCCTGGCTGGCGGGCAGGGTCTATCAGTGTGACTTCCCATCCCCTGAAGCACAGAGTCCTCTGCACATAGCCAGGAAGAAGGAGGACAATGTGGCTACCTCCTAAAGGCTTCGGCCTAGGGGTGGTCACCTCACTTCCACTCACATTGCACTGGTGAGAACCAGTCCATGGACCACCGGATGCCAGGGCTGTGGGGAAACGCGTTCCCTGGCTGCACAACTAATTACCGGTGATGAATGTTACAGAAAGGAGAAACCTGAACTTGAGTGGACAGCCTTCTCAGCCTCCTGGGGAAAGCAGTTGTTACTCAGACAACTCAAAGCAAGTCCCACTTTCTGATGACCCACCCGGGGAAGAGCAAATGAGTGTTGCAGACAAAGTCTTCTGCTTTGTGTAAGTGTGTGTGTGTGTGGGGGGGGGGGGGCTGGGAGGTGGGAGTGGGGGGGGGGGCTATTAGCCCAAAGAGAGGTAGCCTCCAGAAGTGCTAGCTCAGCTGCAGGAATGGCAAGGCTCATCCACGCATCGCGGAGCACGTATGTTTAAACCCGATTTCTGCGTTTTTCAAAAGTGAGTTGTTCCTGAGGCCAATCTGTGGAACTTGAGAAGTCTGACTTCAGGAGATCCAGTCTCCTCTCCATACTCAGTTTCCGACGCCACGGCCTGCTGACTATACAACCCTATCCCTGCGCAAGGCCCTTATCTAGTTCACGTTTGCATACTATAATAGCAACAACGTTAACTCTGTGCTGGGCACACGCGTATTAGACAGGTTTCTATTGCAATCAAGCCTCAAAACGCCAAACATCTCAGGGGATTACATCAGCATTTACTTTCCTACAGAGTCTGCCGGGGGACTGGGGTGCAGCTGATCCGGACGCGTTCGCCTACGCTTGGCGGACCAGAGGTCGGGTTCGGGTCAGCTCCACAGGTCTCTACAGCACAAGGTCTGTGCTCCAGCTCTCGGCCCCCTCCCTCTCTGGATTCCTACCGCCTCTTCTTCCTCAGACTCTCAGAGGATAATCTTGAGGCTTCTCCGCCCCCTGGTGGCATCTGAGCAACACTGCATGTCGGTGCCTCGGAAAAGGCGTCCACCTCTCTCCTCCACCCCGGGGTTCGGCCTCAGCGCCCCCACACTCTAACGCTGTGTCCCGCCAGGTTCCCACTCCTTTGTTTAATGCAATCTCTCTCTCTCTCTCTCTCTCTCTCTCTCTCTCTCTCTCTCTCTATATATATATATATATATATATATATATATATATATATATATATATATTACTGTACCCCAAAGACGTTTTATATTGTAATGCAAGACACACGTTCAAATGTATATATACTGTTTGCTCTTAGGGTTTCATTCTGTTCTATTTGATTTAAAAAAATGTTGGTCACTATGCAATACATTGATTTCATAACCCATTAGTGGCCTAGGACCTGCAGGTGGAGAAATCTTGTTCTATGATTATTGTCTTATGGCATAAACATTATGCCCCAAGTCCTGTGGGTCTCTGCTTTTGTTACCCAAAAGACAGGATTTTGAGACTCAAAATTTTACTTTCAAATTATAGTTTTTTATATAGATTTAAAAAATAATTTTGAAAGCTAAAAATTCACTTATTTCTCTTCATAATAACTCTGTAAGAACCCTTTCATTTGAGCATGAGGCAGAGCTGAGATAAATACATGGGCTGATGTTTCTTACCTACCTCTTTCTCTTTCTATCTCTCTATATATCTCACTACAAACCACACATCTATGTCAAATCATTGTGCAGGTGTATGTACATCAGTTTCCTAGGACTGCACAGAGTGCCCCAAACTGGATGGCTTAAACAACAGAAAACCACCAGCTCAGTACTGGAGGCTGGAAGTCCGAGATCAAGGTCAAGGCCAGGCAGTGTCCACGCAAGGGGCACGTGATTCCTTTGTCTGAGGTTTTACATGTGCTTCCTTTCTTAGGATGGGGAGGGGGAGCTTCTGGTGGGGGCCTCAAAGGGAGAGGAATTTTCAGACCACTGGTCTTACAGGTCATTTGTTTTGCGGATCCCGCACCCTTGGCGTTATCAGCACCATCATAAGATTCTTGGACAGAGAGACGGGACTCCTAGGCTATAAGCAGGGAGCAGCACTTACTGATGGAGGCACCTGCTCAGCTGGTTCCTACCCAAAGGCTGAGCTCTAATTGTAATGTAACAGTTTTACACAGTCTTGTTATTCCTACACAGCTACAGAGACAACAACATTAGTTGGCTGGCAAGGCATGAATCAACAGATGTGAGCTGCAGAGTCCTTGAGATGAGGGAGGAGCTATGGGAAAACATGTGAGCTGGAGAGTGGGGAGGGGGAGGGCAGTCAGGAATGGGGTTTAACTGGTGGAGTGGGTCATTTCTGCAGGCCCTTTCCTTTGAATTTTTTTTTCCAGGTGCCTCCTCTCCTCTCTCACCCTGACTTCTGAGGGTTTGCTGGCATCTTTGGCATTTCTTGGCTGGTAGCAGCATCACCCTATCTCTGCCTTCATTTTCACATGGCATTTCCCCCGAGAAGCTTGTCTTTCTACCATTTCCCATGAAGAAGGAAGCTGGGCCAGCCCTGTGTTCTTGCTAAATGCAGTAGATCGCAGAAATCCCACTTTAGTTGTCTGTTGGGAGGACCGTTCTTGATCTAACTCGGCTGAGTACCTTCTTCTATGGAAAGCCTCATCTCTGAGCTCTCTAATTTAATATTTTAACTACATATGAGTGAAGGAAGAGGTATAAAGACCAACGTGAGTGAGGGTGGTAGGTGGGGGGACAGGGCTGAGGTTCAGGAGACCTGAGCTCCAGCCTCCAACCATGGCTAACCGATTTCACACCCTTGGGTGTCTGGTCGCTTTGCTGGCTTAACTAATAGAGTTATCTCTCATTTAACACGAAGTTCTGAGGTTATGATGAGGGGCTACTCCAGAGCAGTCCTCCCTCTTTCTGGTGGTCTTGTCAGTAACTGGAGAGACGGGAGAACTAAAAACCATTCTGTGATGTATCAAAATTATATGAACTTCAACTTTCCACACCCATAAGTAAGGTTTTGCTGGGACTGGACCACGTCCATTCATCTCTGGCTGCGCTACAAGGCTAGTTAGTATGGAGATCTCATGGTCCAAAAAGCCAAGAATAGATCATATCCCGCCCTTTACAGAAGAAGGTTTCAGATCCATGGGCTAGAGGAACGCTTTTTCTTGTACTCTGTTGTTCCCGGTGACATTTATTGTGCACTAAACATCATCACTAGTACCAGGGGCGCCTCAGTGGAGCTAGGAGGCCACTAGGAAAATCAGGTTTACGCACGTTCGCCCCCAGACGAGGCAAGGCTTTTGGGCTTCCGTGCTTGCCGTAGAGGTACATCCCGGAACTCGCCCCCACCCTTTGTTTCCAGTTTGCGGCTGTTGCGTTAAAAGTTCCGGCTTTCTTTGTTCTCCCGGGTAGAAGCAGGGACTGGGACACAGACAAAGCCAGCCATCAGAACCGCGATCCAAGGTCAAAATAACCAGTAGGGGTGACTTGGTGCTGAGACACAAGTTTTGAGGGGTTCTGAACAGTCTCTTGCCTGAAGCTCGGAGCGGAACAGGGTAGTTAGCAAGACCGAGTCTTCTTGGGCTGGGATCTCGGGTCTGCAGCTCTGGGAAAGAAAGGGTTGCGTCGACTGTGAAACAAGGCAAACAGTGAGGGAAGCCACTTGAGCATCGAGATACTCCAGGAACTCGTTATTGAGACTGAATAACAAGCTAATTTTAAAAGTGTTATCCAGACTTGCTTCAATATTAGCGGCAATTGATTATAAACAACCAGACGATAATCAGCTGTGCTGTGACTTATCAAATACCAACTAAAACAAATGATTAAAGAAACTTCCTGAGTTAGTGTGTCACTGAGTCTTTAATCCCAGTTGCCGATCTGAGATGATGCTTATGTTCGGGTTTATCTCCAGCCCTATATATATATGGTCGATACCCTGTCTGATTTTAGCTGCAACTGGGATGATAGCCACT
>CM053517.1:262861-272768 GCA_028627145.1 Eidolon dupreanum
AAGGTCGCAGCGAGGAAGGGGCTCCCGAGCCGAGGGCTGAAGGCGGGGCGCAGGCAGAACCCGCCGCTTTGTGTGCCTCGGGGGCCGCGGCTCCGGGCCAAGGTCGGGCACAAGAATTTACTTCTGCGCGCTCCAGGAAACCCACTCAAAACAACTGTAAAACATAAATTCACGTAGGACTAGAAGTTCGGGAGAGGAGATGACGGCAACAACAATTTGTAATCTGGGGAGTTCGCTGACTTGTCGGGCCCAAGAACGCTGACTCCTGAACGAGCGGAGTGGGATGGCAGAGAGGCGGCTAGGCTGTCGCCGCCGGCTCGGGGACGGTCCCCAGGAACTACACAGGGGTCCTAGCCAAGAATTTAGATGGTAGAAGGAAATTTATTTTTCTTCCCTGCAACAACTTCTCTCCCAGAAAAGAAGACAGTTGCTCCAGGGGATGGATTATGACAACTGGGTGCTTTTGGAAGGCTTTGTTTTTAGGAGGATAGAGATTTCAGGAACACGAATGCCTTCTGTTCAAAATAATTTTTTGCCACGTAGCTTATTTTGGATTTCTTCAGTGCGATAAACACATTGATCAAGGTGGAGGGGATTTTTAAAAATCGGGGAAAAGACATAAATTCCCATTATTTTATTCGCAATGACACTATAACTATAGCTATATAAGAACAATGAAAAGGGTAGCAACACGTGAAGCATTGGTGGTTCAGTGGTAGAATTCTCGCCTGCCACGCGGGAGGCCCGGGTTCGATTCCCGGCCAATGCAACTCCTGACTTTTTAACCCACTCGGGGTGGGAGCCAATATTTATTTTCAGTTAAATTTCACAAAAAATATTTTAAAGTAACTGTGCTTCTGATATCCAGATATGCTTGAGAAAGACCAACGTTAACCTTCCGTTTTCAATTTCATCGTTACAAATTATGCCTATTAGCATGCGTTTGGTTTTCCAAAAATTTGACACGTTGCCGTATCCGAGCTGGATCTGCAGACTGGAGTCTTCCGGAAGGTGAGTTCTAAGCCGGTAGTATTTGGAGGTGGAATGTCGCCACGTACAAACATGAATGTGCTGTTCCTATCATTAGAAGGAACCATTAGAACACATCCATAAATCACATAAAAATGAAGAGCTGGAATTTATCACTTAAAATAAAATTTGAGAAACTTTTCGTAGAATGGTTAGCAGAGTGGCGCAGCGGAAGCGTGCTGGGCCCATAACCCAGAGGTCGATGGATCGAAACCATCCTCTGCTAGTCCCCTCTTTTTAATCAAACGAAGATTTTAGGAAAAGTGATTGAATGGTTTATCACACCGTCAGGTTACGGTCTGTGGGCCGCTCAGGAGTTTTGGGACTCCTCAAGGTAATTTGTTAGAAATACCTGATTCCTATCTTAACTTCGGTAAATGTTACTCATTTTACTTCTGCGAGTCTTGGGACTGTGCGATTTAGGGACCAGCGCACCTGTTACGGATGGGAATGTGTGTCTCGTACGTCTGTGTTGAAACTTGTTATCGCTTTGGTAATCTACATCTCGCTCTCCCAAGTCTTCATCTTTTTACAAATGGTGACAGACACTCTAGAGCAATACAGACAAACCAGCTTGTAACAGGATAAATACTATTCCTCATGAGAATTTATGCAGACGACAGCTGCAGTCGCGTAGTCGTGGCCGAGTGGTTAAGGCGATGGACTTGAAATCCATTGGGGTCTCCCCGCGCAGGTTCGAATCCTGCCGGCTACGGTCCTGTGTTTTCTTCCCAGGAATACCTTGTGGACCACCTCGAAATTCAAGCACACACACGAAATCTACACGAAACACAGCTTTCCTGGTTATTATATTTCTCCATAAAATTGGAAGCAGACGGCTCTAGTCCCTTAGGGTGACAGTAGGTATGGACAATCTTTAAAAATGTTTTTGGGAAAACACGAGTGTTTTCTGAGGCCACTATAAAGATGCTCAGGCTTTAATTCTCTGAATTGCTCTCTCCGTATCCGAAATGCAGCTAAGGTCTGACTTCCGAAACGTCGCCTGCCTCTAATTTCCTCCGTTTGACGTTCTTTCGAAAATGTGGGTGCATCCAGCGCATTGCCGTTCTCCTCCTGAGCATGTTTGATGACTTGGGATCGATATCACAAGGGATTAAGCGTTGACACTTTGCCCTGTAAACCCGTAGGTAGAAAAACTTCACGACCAGGTTAGGAATGAGGGCGACGCACCGTTTTGGTTTTGCGAGGAACGCGGGCACTCAAGCCTTCGTGGGCCTGAAAATTCCAAGCAAAGGTGAGGTTTTGCTTGGCTCCTCGATCGTCGGACTTGTTGCGTTTCTTTTCTGTGGCGCGGCCAGGACAGAAATCGCCCCAACCTAGCGCACGCGACCCATTGCTGCCACCTTTGCAAAAACAGGGAGGCGGGAAGCCGCGGGCCCCATGGTGTAATGGTTAGCACTCTGGACTTTGAATCCAGCGATCCGAGTTCAAATCTCGGTGGGACCTCTTCCCTTTTTAGTTTCTTCCTCATCCCTTAAATCGCGGTCGCACCTGGAGGAGGCTATGGACACCTGCGCCCTTGTGCAGCCGAACACTCTCCTCCTCGCACTACCCCGCACAACAGCGTCCTACGCCTCCTTCTGGAACCCACGCCTCCCCTCTCTTGCCCATTCGCCTTCCCTGGACCAGAGTCCTCTCGGATCCTGCACGGTCAGATTTCCTCCCGGCTGCCTAAGTGTTCACGTGTCACCGCGGGGACCACAGTTCCGAGTTCGGGTTCCAGCCATTTCTAACAGGCAGTGGGGCCTGAGACGTTCCCAGTGCGTGTGAGCCCAGGGCATGGTGTTTACCATGGAGCCTCCACTATCTGTGATACAGCAGATTTTTAAATGAATTAATACATTTTCAATGAAAAGCATAATTCAGAGGAGCCCGCAGAGCGCGGTGCTCTGTGGGGAGCACCCGCAGCGGCCCCGTGCCCCGCGCGGCCCCATGGTGTAATGGTGAGCACTCTGGACTTTGAATCCAGCGATCCGAGTTCAAATCTCGGTGGGACCTGCTCTGATTTTGGGGCCCTCCTCCCGCGTCCTTCCCCCCCAGTCCTCAGTGCACCCTGGGACGTGCCCATAGTCTCCCCGTTCGCGCCCTCCGCTCCCGAGGAGCAGCGCAAAACACCTTCCCCTTCCCTGGGACCTATGAAAAATGTTCTATTTATGTCACCTTTGTGTCCTTGTAGAGCATTCACTCTCTCGACACCTACTCTTGCGTGCGCTCCCTGGCCCAGCCAGACACATCCTCTTCTTTGCGAGCTCAGTGTTTTGACAGGTCGCGTGTCGGAGTCCCTTCCCGCCACTCCTTTGTCCCTGGGCCGCGTCCGCAGGTGTGGGCCGGATGCGAGACCGCACGCAGGGACGGCGCCAGGAAGCTGCTCACGGCGGCCCCGTGGGCAGGCAGCTCTCTGTCCTCCGAATGCCGCCACCTGAGTCCTCATCTCCATGGGACCTCAGCACCATCTTGGCGATCTCAGTCACTGGCCACCCCAGAGCCGTGCCATCCGCCTGCAAGTGCTGCCAGTTACTTCCAGTGGAAAACCAGTTTAACAAAAGGCCACTGGACGCGAGAAAACTGTCTTAACTTGAGCCCTGCTGCCCCTTACGCTTGATGTCCACTTTGCCCAGAGGTCCCCAGAGCCTGGTCAGGAAGGTCCTGGCCCCAGCGATTAAGAGTTTATGTTCTGCAGCCCCCAGCTCAGGTCCTTCCTTCCTGGAGCCACTTAAATTGTTCCTCCGGCTTCCGAACACTGACGCCGCCTGGAAGAAGTCCCCGCCGCAGCGCGCTGCAGCCGCCGTGTCCGTCTGAGGGTCTTCTGTCTGTACCCACTGGGGACTCTGCTCAAACTCCTCGAGCTAACGTGTTGTCTGCACGACTGTGAGCCGACCCGCTAGGAGCACACATCAGCCTTCCAGGGACACCCCACTTCAAGGGCCTCACGATGTGATGCTAGCACCTGGGCTCCAGATCGCGGTTTTGGTGACCTTGCCAAACTAAGGGCACACGCTCGGCTGTACAGACACCCCCCTAGACTTGCGCTTACTCCCCCATCAACATTCGGGGCCTCGCTCCTGCTGCTGAAAATTGCTAGGCCGAGCGATTCTTCCTTTGAACATGAACAGTCTCACAGAACAGGAGCATCAGACAAGGTCATTCTCTGATAGAGATGAAATGAGACAGAAACAAATCAACAACAACAACAACAACAACAACAACGAAACATTTCATAATCTTGCCTAATAACAGATGATAAAACGTCAGTGTGCAAACTGCAAAGAAACCAAACATCCATCAACTCAAATGAGGGACCACTAGTTTTACAGCGTTAGCTGCACTCTATTCTTTGCTTCCTTAGATAAAATTTATTAAGATATCACATAATTATGCCCACCCTTCCTGATAACCTCCAACACAGAACAAGGCCATGTTTCCTTACACCCTCCCCAGAGTCACCCGATATAAGACAAACACTACAATGAGGACTTTTTCTTTTTAAATTGAGATATAATTGACATATGACATTGTGTAAGTTTAAGGTGTACAACATGTTGGTTTAAATATTTATATATTGCAATGTAATCACCACAGCAGCATGAGCTAACACCTTCATCATGTCACATAACTATCTCTCCCCAGACTGTAGTCTCTTCTTTATTGTTTCTGCCTTTATCAAAGCAAGAGGGCCCTTCCTACAAGCAGAGACATCATTTTCATTAATGAAAACATGCCAAAAAATAGGATTTGCAAAAACAGAATTTTGTCGAGTAATGAAATATAATGATTTTGCGGACACTCCCAAACGGGTGACGAGGTGGCCGAGTGGTTAAGGCGATGGACTGCTAATCCATTGTGCTCTGCACGCGTGGGTTCGAATCCCACCCTCGTCGTCCGCCTCCGCGCCAGGTCCCTTTTCGCACCTGCAGTTTTAGTGCTTTGTGAACCGGATACGAGGGTCCGTAGGACAAAAACCACTGCCCTGGCGGAGTTCTCATTCCCAGCAAACTTCGATTCGTAGAGGAGGTTCAGCAATCCGGCCTCTCTCCTGCCTTCTAAGCGGTGGCTGCAGGTGACACGCAACTCGGCCGTTTGCTCACAACGCCCGTTTCCCTCGCACCTCGGCGCCGGCAGGTCGGAGGCTCCGTGGTCCGTGGCGCTGTCGAATATTCTTTGCCTTTTGATCCCAGGCACGTTTCCAGGTCCAAGGCGCTCTTTCCTGACACCTTATCACTCGCTACCCGCCCAACCTGCGCGTCGAAGTCGAGCCTCGTCGCCCCCGGGAGCAGACTCGGTCCACACCCTGTGCCTTCGCTTACGTCGTTGCTTCTGCCAGGACGAACTCCGCTCCTTTCCGGCAAAATCCTTTAGGCAAGGCCCAGATGGAATACCCCTTTCCCGTGAACCCGCAAACGAAAGCATCGTCCTCCTCTTTGCATATTAGCTGAATTTAGATCGAAGATCTCTTCCCAGCGCTCAGCCTGTTTTTCCTTCTTTGATCATCTTCCGCCACGTACATTTTTTTAAAGCACATAATCCTATAAAATCTCACCTGTCACCTGTTTTCACCTTGAAGTAAATTACAGCAAGGGGCGGGGGAAACTGTAGATTACCAAAATTTGCAGGGCCGGTGGAGATGACCTCTCCTACACTTTTCCCTCTGATCACCTGTCTCTATTTTACAGATGAGGAAACTGAGGTAGAGACCAGACAAACCCAACTGTTCCTTATGAAGGTTCGCAAGAACCAAGCTCTTTTAGATCAAGTGGTTGAGGTGGTGAGGCCTTTCTAACATGTTCACTTCCCGCCACTGCGCTTGTGACTTTAGATACCTGGGGACCGCTGTACACTCGTGATAAGCCAAGGATGGAGGCCTAAGAAGCACAAATTTTGAAGCAATGTCTGTTTTTCGACATTTCCCTAACAACATATGGCTTATATGGCACATGTTTGAATCTGGCTTATGCACTTTGACCCATTTAACCTTGGAAATAAAAATCGGGGAGGTGATGAAGCAGGTCTGAAGCTCAAGGTGGTCTTCAGGAATTGGGGGATGTGCTTTGTATGTTTTGATTTTTCTCCAACAAAGAATCAGAGATAATTGGTGCTATGACACCTGAGCAGCCTTATCCCTCCTGTCACTCGCTCCCCACTTTACCTTCTCTGAGAATAAAGTTCTAGGGGTGCCACCCTCTTATACCCTTGTCTCCCCAACCTTGCACACTGTAAACATTCAACAGATATTTATAAAATGAACATTTAAAGGCGAGTTGTGTGTGTGTGTGTTGGTGGCAGGGAGCGACTGAAACTTTGTCCGGGAAGAATAAACCCAGGATGTCTGTCACTCCTGTGAATACACATCCCGGAAAAATGTGCCACACTCTTGTATTGTCCCAAAGTAGAGAAGTGTGTCTGGGGCAGTTTTGTCTCTGTCCCTCACCTCTTTCAAACTCGAAGGCTCTGTGTTTTCCTTACCTGCTAAAAAGGGAAGGGAAGGGAAGGGAAGGGGAACACGTCACGTGGACAGGAGCTCTGAGCCTCTCTGTTCTCTCGGTACAATCTGGACGTCACAGACGGCTGCGGGGGCCGGGGGAGAATGAGGGGTCGTTACCCCGATTTAACATCCATCGCAGCCATCTTCCCCGCGCTGCTGCTCGCCGTCGCCCCCCGGAAACGCTTGGGCCCTGTCGGCGGCCTTCAGAGCCCTGCTCTGCCATCCGGGCTTGACCGCAAGCGCTTTTCAGCCCTTCGATGGCCGCACAGCCGCAGCAAGGAGGGCGGTGGAAGAGGCGGGGAGGGGGAGACCGCCTGCAGCCACGGTCAGGTGGCCTCGGGCGAAGCCGCGGGGACTCGGCGCCCGGAGAGAGCTCGGGGCCGGGTTCCCTCCTGCAGGCGGCCCAGGGCGAGCCGGGCCTGTGAAAATGAAACCCAGGCGCACCCGACGCAGCTCTGGGGAGAACTCCTGGGCCCCCAAATTACCGGGCGGCCTGATTTCAGTTGACTTCCCCCTCCCTTCACCCCGACACCGGTTCCCCAGGGCTCTGGAGAATGACCTCTCTAAAATAGACGAGGAAAAGGGAAGGGCCGCTGAGCGCTGATTGCAGGCCCCTGTATGAAAAATGGCGACACTTTGCTCAGAAACGTGCAGCAGCAAAGGTTAACCACGAAGGGATTCGAACCCTCAATCTTCTGATCCGAAGTCAGACGCCTTATCCGTTAGGCCACGTGGTCCCGGGAGGACGCGCCGCGCGGAAACCCTTAGAAAGCAGCCGAAGCGGGCAGCCTGTCCTGGGCACAACACATCGTCCAGCAAAAAGCCGCGTGAAGGCACAAAGGCGATGATGCTCGCGCTTTTCATGACTGGAAAGATGGAAACTCCAGATTACGCGGGTCCTTTGGGGCCACGGAGTCGGGCGTGAGGAAGGGTAGGAACTGACACGCATCTCGGTCTTGTAGCGTACGGGGACACCATGGAGAGAAAAGTCATTTACTCTACGACTCTGGGGCAGAGAAAGTGGACTTCGAGGGATATTCTTTAATAAGCGACCTCAGAGTTTCCTGCCTATTAATACCGCGTTCACTATTTTCGGGCTCTAGGAACTTGGGACGTCTGCCTGGCCGGTTGTCATGGAAACCACACCCGGAAGGCGGTCTTACAATTAGGCTGCATCTGCACCATTGTCCTCGCCATCCTGCAATTTCCCCCCTTCCCATGCTCCTCTGGTGCTTTCTCTGACTGTTATAAGGTGACATCGGAGCACTTTCACACAATGTCTTTATCTGTTTAAAGAAGAGAATGTTATTCTACCGTTTCTCAGGGGTTTAGAGAGGTCCAGGGCCGTTACAATCGTGTGAGGATTCCATATATTAAGAGAAAGA
The DNA here is from genome assembly GCA_028627145.1 of Eidolon dupreanum. Lineage (NCBI taxonomy): Eukaryota > Metazoa > Chordata > Mammalia > Chiroptera > Pteropodidae > Eidolon > Eidolon dupreanum. Next base: position 270,776 of record CM053517.1, read on the forward strand.
AAGAAAGAAAGAAAAAAAAAACACTACAGCAAGATTACAAAAATCCTGGTAACAATTTTTCATTTAATAGATAAATCTACACAAAAAGGTGTTTCAATAAATTCATTCTATGGACAAGATATTTATAGAATTTATAATGTTCTGTAGAGTGCTTGGCCCAATTACGTGATATAGATTTAAAGCTATATTTTGGATGAGTTCTTTCAAGCTTGTCAGTGAATCTCTGTGATGTCATACACCTCGTTCAAAGGTCAGCAATGTTCACATGAAGCATGTCCTTATTTTTCTCAAATCCCAGACCTAAGAACGTTGGTTCTCCTGGTTCATGTGTCTTGACTCTGTTTTATTTCCTGTGAATTTACGGTGTAGAATTGTAACTGAAGGGAAATAAATTAAAAAAAAAAAAAAGAAGAGGAACTTAGCAGAGGATGGTTTCGATCCATCGACCTCTGGGTTATGGGCCCAGCACGCTTCCGCTGCGCCACTCTGCTCTCCGACATGCCGCTTCTTCTAATAATATCCTTGATTCAGTTCAGATGTGATTAACAGACTTACTTGCTGGAGAGCCCCTATTTATTTCAATTACTTCCCTAGCACAACTTGATAGTTCTCTTTGGAATAATGCCGCCACCAGAATCAAAGAAGAGACAAAATTAGGAGCAGAGAACAGCAACACCCTTACGATACTGGGCGCAGAAGTGAGGGTGGCTAGGTAATGAACCGCGAGTTACAGGTTTCAATACACAGGGGAGAAAGACTCAACGCGCCGGGAAAGGACCGGGCTTCCGTGCCGGGAGAGTTCGAGTGGGGACTTGCCTTTGGGAAGAACACCGTTTGGGGCAGATTTCCCTTGCTCGATGTGGAGAGGGCGAGGCTTGCGGTTTTTAGAACAGAGTGGTGCTGGTGGATGTGGGTCTGTCGGAGGCTTTGCTGCCGGAATAGGAGTACCCCAGGCGCTGAAAATGTGGCATTTCCCAGGAAAGTGAGGCCCAGGTTCCGGTGCGACCATCTGTGAGCAGAAGATAATCAGTGAGAAATGTGTGAACGAAAAAGGGGCTCTGCATAATTCAGCGAATGAAAGTAGCCTCACGGGGTGACCTGACCCACTTTCCTCACCGGGCAGGTCGCGGTGGGCAGTTAGGCCCAAGCCTGCAGCTTCTTTAGTAAAATGCTGTCTCGGCCTTAAGCCGACCCCACCAATGGTCCGTGTGCGTTTAGGTCACACGCCCTTGAAATACCAGGAGCAAACCTCCTTGTCAGACCCCCAGAGGGAACCATCTGCCAAGGAGCCCGTGGTCTCCTGAGCTGTCCGCACCTTGCTTTCTGCACCTTCATGTGATCTCCTGACCCTCCCTCCCTCATTCTGTATACAGAAGAGAAATTGCAAAAGTGTCGTTCTCCGGAGCATTTGAGATCTTGCTTCCCAGCAATGTTATCAGTTGGGCTCAAATAAACTCTTATGAAAAATTCTCTACAGGTTTGGAAGACCTCATACAAACAAACGTTAGTTTCTTTAGTATATACGCAGTTAAAAAGTTCCCAACATCCTCATCCGGGGACACAGAACGCGGGGGTGGGGCGGGACTTCACTCTGCTGTGTTGTCATTTGATGCTGGGGCCGAGGGGCGGGGTTTACGGAACGAGGAAGTGCCTGCGTGCTTGCTGTCTTCAATTAGGTCCGTAATCCGCGCTTATAAGCGGACTGCCGCTTCCATCTGCACCTTATTCGGGATTCGCCTTAGCAGTGCTGTCATGTCTGGTCGTGGCAAAGGCGGGAAGGGGCTCGGCAAGGGAGGCGCCAAGCGCCACCGCAAGGTGCTGCGCGACAACATCCAGGGCATCACCAAGCCCGCCATCCGGCGCCTGGCGCGGCGCGGCGGCGTCAAGCGCATCTCCGGGCTCATCTACGAGGAGACCCGCGGGGTGCTCAAGGTGTTTCTGGAGAACGTGATCCGGGACGCCGTCACCTACACGGAGCACGCCAAGCGCAAGA